>WAAD01003498.1:24719-70615 GCA_013389945.1 Fregata magnificens | reverse complement strand
TTCATTTCCCCTCCCCTTCCTACCAAATGTCACAAGACATTTACTATGTCTGTACCCACTTGACAATAAAGATGATACCAAATTTGAGGTGTTTGGCTGGGGATATAATTTAATTACCTTTCATAGTCATTTTATTGAATAAATTTTCCCTACTACAGTGTTTGATTTTCAACACCTTTTCTAGGTGTCTCACGCTTAAAGAAAACTTTAACACCAACCCAGTGGAAAGTTGCTGCCACGTAGATAAGAATTATTGCATTTATTTTTTCTTGAGACAGTGGACAATGTACCATGGTGAATTTATGGTCTGTCACAGTGCACAGTCAAGAAGCATCTCCTTTTGGTTTTGAAATGAACCATCTATGAATCTGTGAGTTTAAGGCAGGCAGGCATGGGAACCTTGTCCTTCGCGAGGACTTCCTCTTACTAAACCCCCTGCCTCAGTGCAGTCCTTCTAAAATGGGAGGGACCTCGCTGAGCTCCACTCGGAGCCCTCCACGGGCAGATGGACTTTCTGAATGACCTAAGGTTTGGTCTCCCTACTAGTGCTCCAGTACTAAGGTTCCTCCTAGGCAATTCATGAATTGCCTGTTTGCATTTAAATGTATCCATTAACAATATCCTGCTATATGTAGAGATCACCACTTTTCCTTCTGTTTTGTTCTGATGTCCTTTTGCACTGATATATATTTCTAGTTTATTTATGCTCTGAGATAAAATGTGGGAAACAGTACACATGAAATTATCTTAATGCTAAAAGCTGAAGTGGTTGTAGTTGGTAAACCTAAGTATACTGTATAATTAAAACAATTATTTCATCAAAAGATGCTTTTTTAAATTGTTTTGCAATTAGTGCCATTGAAATAGTTCTATTATTTTACATGCATTTAATTTCTGTTTTGGTATCTCAAAAGCACATTTTTCATAGAAGGCAAAACAATTTAACATCTATAATTATAGTTTAAACAATTAGGGGTATGCATGATCAGATTAAAAGCCTAAAGTAAACCTTACCATACTGGGACCAAAGCACAGGAGAATATAGTGTGGGGGATAACTCTGTTTAAGGTTAAGAACATATGGGTATGCTTATAATATTTTCCAGTTTCACTGATATTGTATCGGTGTATATTCCCAGAGAGCTGGAAAAAGAATTTCCCGCTCCTGACACATACTCACAAGTGCTTGCTGGATAGCACAGTGCTGTTTTATATATTGTAGTGGTAATGGATCCCGTGTTATAGGTATGTTTGTAATATTGATTTCCCTTCAGTTGGATTTTATAAAGAGCTTCAGATCCTTGTCGTGCATCTCTGGTCTAGACACTCCAGGAATTAGCCTCAGTTTGTGAAAGAGATTTGCAAAGAGGATGTTTTCCTGTGCACAGTTGCATCAAGGCTGACGGAAAATTGGTTTGCAGCAAATGCCTGCTATGCTTGAGGGTCATTCTGCAGTTCTGATGTTTAGTGTCCTGAAGCCTGTGGGGAGATCACCTCTTTCAACAAATATATTTGTGGAAGACAATTGTAGGGAAAGAAAAAAGCATGTAAATCTCCTAGAAGTGTTATTAGATGCTTCCCCCATTGACAGGATAGGTCTCTGTAAGGTCCTGATCAAGATGCCCGTGTAAAAGTTTAAGCATGCAGTGGATGTATTGACTTGATGGTAAGCATTTGTGTACGTATCTCCAGGAAGAGATTAACAATATGAGAAATATTTCTTAAATCAAGAGGAACAAAGTCCAACAGATAGGAAACCTACGCAGGCCTTGTCCTTTCATTCAGCACTGAACACCCGCTTCTCTTCTCCTTTTTGATCTGGCAGGTTGGGGGGAGGCTGTTGTTCTTGGAAAGCAACAATTCCCCTAAAAGCTCCCTTTTCAAGAGGAGGAAATGGAGTTCATCTGCTGATGGCTCCACAGGGTGCTGAGTCCAGTGTTGAGGTTCGCTGTATCTCTATCACACGCCTCCAAGGGAAGGCAAGGAATGATCTAATAGGGACGAGTCTAGACAGTGGGGGCCCGTGCACCAAAGTCCAGCGATCCTCTCATACTGGAGACAGCAGAACCACAGAGGAGGCCTTGTGCATCATTAACCATTCACTGAAAAACTTCAAAATGTAATCAAGAGAGGTTAGTCATGCAGAAAATGTCTAAAACTTAATTTCATTATCGCAGTAAGAACCGCAATGTATGACTATATGTTCACTGTCTGGTTCCTGTACAGGGTTTGTACAATCCTGGCATGGAGTACAGGGCTTTTGTAACATCTGACAGACTGTATCTCTGACAGGCTACAGTCCTTTTTTGTTATTGTTGTTGGTTTTTTTTTTTTTTTTACTTTCTCCTTTTAAACAAGAATTACAACTTCTTTTTTATATCTTTAAATGCACATAAGCTTTTGCACATAATTGCTGAAATCTAGGAAAACCTTTCTGTAGGCGATACATTTTCTGCTTCTTTTTGCCCTGTCTTTTGTTCATACTTAAGTTTTAACCCTTGGGTTTGTCCCTATTAAGGGACAAGGTTCATCAGGCCTAGTTACATAAAGCGTGTAGCACATCACTAGGAGTATTAGAAAACATAGTTGCAGTGTGAACACACAACTGAGTTTCTTCAAAGCATTGGTGACTGAAATGCAAGTAGAGGGTGATCTGAAAATAGATTATATTTACAGCTTCATTTCAGATGAGTTTTATGTTGATTGTTTACAGACTGACAAACCCAAAATGTATTGATAGTGTGATGATTTCAGTTTTGTTTTTCTCATCTAGAAGCTTATTTCATGGTTTTGTTTTCATTTGCTTAAAATATTTTATTTGCTAGACAGTGTAGAAATCCATATTTTCAGATAATTTGTTTCATCTTGAAATTACTGAAGTATCTTTTCTCAGTTCTTCAGTTTGTGATGTTGACAGAATAAGTTGTCAGCAAATTATTAGTGAAATACGTTCATTTGGAATAACTATATATATACTTATATATATAAAACTGATTTTTACCAAGGCAATTTGGCTTTTTTGTAATTGCTCCCACCTATGTATGTTCCTTCCAGTGATTTACTGTCATGCTGCTTCTTCTGATGGTCTGCCTCCAAGTCTGTTGACCTTCCAGGGTATCTGCTTGATATTCCTTAATTTCACAGAGTTTAAGACGTGAATCGTTGCCTTACCTACTCTGATGACTTGTTTATCAAAGTTCCCTTAATTTCATCTCATTTAGGTTTCCTCAGTTCAGGCTTTAGACCTGGATGTTAAATCTTTCTTGCCGAAAGGGTGCAAGAACCCTTTTAGCACATGACCTTTCCTTCTTTGAACTTCCAAAATGTAATCAAATCATTTCCCCTTACCTAAATTATGAATTGGAGAGCCTTTCTGAAGCCACTGCTTTATTTTGATATATCCTACATTATTGTTCCAGATCTGTAACTTCATATTTGGCTATAGTGGGAAGGCAACTAAAAAGAAAAAATATTTCAATAGAACCAATTTACATAACAGAGGGGAGGGGGTTTCCCCTATGCCATCTTCACCACATGTTCTGTTGTGTCTACCTCTGTCATCACCACATTTTACCATAAATGGCAACACTGAAAAACTCAGGGCCTGTTAAGGGTGCATTGTAAAAAAAAAAAAATTCAATAGCAATTCCCTGTGACAGCTATTTTCACAGATATTTATGTTTATTGTTCCCTCCTTTAATCTTTTTTGTAGCAGTCCCATCTAATCCAATGGTTTCACATAATCTGTGCATATTATTTCAGATGTGTTACTAAACTGCTCGCTTATGTTTCTTTCTTAAAGCTTCTGTCAAAGGCCAATTCAGCCCACCTACAATCTTGATTCCTCTTTGGACATGCCTTTCCACTGATTTTTCGAATCTGATGTGGTACTTTCCAGATTTGGATGTCTCAGCTAGGTGCCTAAAGGCAGATGGGATGAATTTGATACCTTTGTCCCCATTACAAAGACCCAATCTACCTTGATCTGATGGATTTCTCTAATTTAAGCAGCCTGTTCCCACACATGTAATGTACCTCTATCAATCTTCACTTCTTAATGTTCTCTCTCTCTTTCACACTTCCATCTCTGCAATTTCTCTCATTTCAGAATATTCCCCAGTTGCCCCATGCTCAGCTTAGCTCCACCTTTCTTCCCTGCACTATTAGCTTCATCTACCCCTGCCCTATCCTTCCTGCTATGCCCATTTCATTTCTGTTCCCTTGGATGTTTTGTTTATCCATTTGGGATAAAGTGTATTCTTCCTGTGTTTTTAAAGCACTGTGCAAATTGATATCTCTGTATATATTTTCATAATTATCACGTTACAATTTCAAATAATACTATGCCTGATTCGCCTATTGTGTTATTCAGTTTACCCAAGATTCTTCTTCCTATTTAACTAATGCTGCAGAGCAGTGTGTTGGTCAGAAAACTTTGTACTATAATTGAGCAGCAAATTATTATTTTCTTCTCATGTGTTCAGTGAACTGGTTTTGCGGATCTTTCAGCTCAATTCATTATGATCAAATGGAGAAGCATTTGTTTCAATAAGATTTTAATCTCTAGGACTATCTTTTGCATCAGTGACTTTTCATTGTTAATTGCTTTCTTGTCCCCCATTAAGGTGTTCTCGCAACTGCTTCATCCAAACTAAGCTCATTGTCTACACACACAATTTGAAAAGACTCTTTTCTACTTTTTGACCATTGTTGCCTTCTTAATCCAGCAGTATGGTTTTTTGTGTATTTTCCTCCCTTGATGCTGACAAAAACTGTGTAGAATCACCTCTCAAAGGAATTTTAGAAATGTCCTGAATTCCCCTCAGATACAACAGAATATAAAAAATAATTTTATTATTTCAAAGCACCAGTTAAGAACACCAGGGCACCTAGTCTGTGCTGGATGTTTGTGAGTGAATTACCATTAATATTAATGATTTAAAAGGATATGCACTGACTGGAGCACACCCCAAATATCTTGTAGTCATCCTACTGAAAATGATTTTTATTATAACTTCTTCTGAACCTGCCGCTACTTTAAACCCCATAAATGGCATGGGAAGCATGGACTTCAAACAACAATTTTAAATATGCCCCAAATTTTACATGTTGAAATAACAAAATCAGTGGGTGAGTTCAAGTGGTTCTCTCCCTTTTCAAAAATCAGTCGGTTGTGAATTTATTATTTTAACACAGCTGACAAAGAACATACAGAAGGAATTCAGTAATGAAAAGCATTTGGGGGTTTTGACAGGTCTTGGCTGAAATGAAGTCCTTTGAGACCAGCATTTGGAGGCAGAGGTGAAAGTAGAAATTGGTTTACCTGAAGATCTCTGTATATGGAGTCTGAATTTTCAAGGGAGACGGCCTGCCAGTGTCAGGGCTTATCTTTTGACACATCCAGCCTGAAATCTATCAAAATCTGGAAACTTCCTGACTTTTCGTTGTAGCTTCTGTATGTGTGATTTTCTACACAAAACTTTGTTTGCACAGATCATAAAAGTTTCCTAGAAATTCTGTGCTAATATTACAATCTGTTCAAAACTATAAATCTCTTTTTACCTAGGTATTCTGTGCTTAACTCTAAGCCTAAACTATTTTAAAATAAAACTCATTTACTCATTCTGATATTAAAATTAACTATACAAGTCATTGAATTTTGCAGCTTATTCATTTATTAGTTTTCACAATAATTTAGTCCAGTTCTCTCTCAAAAAAAATGTTGATTAATGCAGTCTTATTGCTCCATAGATCTATGCAGTATTTATATTGACAGTTTTTAATGTAAAATAGTATTTTTTTACTTGTGTTAGAACTGCAAGGCCAATGTAGGTAGGCAGGAGTGAGGTAGCTTTTGTTCCTTCTTGTACATCATTAATATAGCTATTTACAAAGGTCTGCTCAGTAGTAGCTGTGTAACAGGATGTCAGAAATATAATTTGAAGCCTCTGAACTACACAGTGTAACTGAGAGCTGATAGTGGTTTGCAGAACTTTTATTACCTAGTAGGTTATTGCATAAAAGAAAAGTGTAGCTAAATTTTCATGTTCAGCCTGACTTTAAAAGTCTGTGGGCTAAGGAGGTCTGTGAATATGTTTCTTTTAACATGAAAATTCAAGCACAGTGAAAAGTTGTTTAGATTGTAAGCTCTTTGGTGCAGTGCTCACATATTACACCGGACACAGTGGGAGCTGTATCCCTGACTGGGCCTGATAGAGGATACAGGAAGATGTCTGAGTAACAGTAATAGCAATTGCACTGAAAAAGAAAGTGAAAACCCGTCACACTATTTTGAAGAGCCATTCTATCCATGCATGCTGTAATATGTAACATACATAGAATACATTTCTGTGTAATTTTAAATACTCTTAAGTGCATCTAACCTAGCAATTGAAATCTGTGTGATAAAATTGGCTGTGTTCTAGGAATTTTTCCCCAGCACTCAGAGCATGCACAGAATTATACTGTTATAAAATAATCCTTTCTTAGGGTCATGCTTATATATCTTTGGAAATCAGATTACTAGTTATATATTTATTTACACGTTCAGTATTTACTGGCTAAAAAAATTCAGCCATGTATACTTAGTGCACCAAAGGCAGAGCCAAGCCCTGAAGCTCTCAAAGCTGAGTCACATTAGATGGCATAGCGATGCACCATATTTATCCTGAATCATGCACACCAGAAGATATTACTTGCGTTTGAAAATATTGGGAACAAAGTATGTTAACTCTCATGTGATCACTGGAATGCTCTGTGCTAGCTTTTGAAAACATAAAATATAAGAAAAATGTTAAAAAACCCATAACCTCCTATCAGACATTGGAACTGCTAAAGCGTTCAGCAGGAGTTAAAGAAAGCGAAAAGGTAAAAGGTATAATCCATAGCAAGGAGTAGCAGATGAGCTGCATTCAAGACAAATAGATTCTTCATGAAAATGCTGTGACATTTATTTTCGATATTAAAAATTCAAATGCAAGTGTTTAGTATGTCTCATACACATCAGCTCTTTCTGTAATTCTTGGACTGGCGCAGTTTTGCCCTTAGTCATTTGGGGATTGCTTTTCCATCCGCTTTGATCACGTTGTGCTTCTGCAATATTCCCACCAGTTATCCTAAGAACTCTGATAACTGAATCTTGTTTCATCTGCCCTAGAAAATAAAATCTCAGGAAGGGGACTCTCAAATAAGACTGTGGATGAGGAAAAAAACCAAACAACAACCACCCCAAAATGCTTATTAGCACCTTTAATGTAAACGTTGGTATTTATGAGGATTTAACCAAACCTCTCCAGAAATGGCAGCATGAATATATAGAATGCACAGCTAGTATCAAACCTTTTCTTGCCCACACAAAGGGAAGCATTTATCATTCTGGT
The DNA here is from genome assembly GCA_013389945.1 of Fregata magnificens. Taxonomy (NCBI): domain Eukaryota; kingdom Metazoa; phylum Chordata; class Aves; order Suliformes; family Fregatidae; genus Fregata; species Fregata magnificens. The sequence goes on along the minus strand of WAAD01003498.1, from coordinate 63,237 downwards.
AAGACAAGGGACAGAAAACAATGCCAATTCACAAATAAAACCTCTCATGATTTAATATTGTTGTTTTGTCCCCTGCGATCCTAGAATGATAAATATTGTACCTTCTTTTGTCGGTATCAGAAACACTTTCATATGTGGAATAAAGGCTCATTCATTATATTCATATTGGGTTTTTTTCCAGATTGCTTTTTCCAAGCTGTTTCAGTATACATTATACCAGCCATATTGTGCCAGCTTTCTTGTGGTCATTCTAATGCTCCACAACTACCTGTGATGCTACCAGTTTAATTTCTATTTATTACTTTTTTTTGTTATTATTATTATTTATATTCTTGAGGCTTTCAGAGGCCTCACTGTGGCTTGGGACCTCATCACATCGAGAGGTGTACAAACATGTACCTAATCTAGCCTACAGACACCGGAATTGTAGATGCCGTGCAACTGTCCATGGAGTGTGGTGCTCTGGGAACCCCACAGGCAAAGTCTGTTTGGTCTGTTACTTTTTTCTCCAAAGGAGGAGGGAAGGGACAGCCCCACGGAGGGGACAGCACTTTCTTCTAAGTACTTTCGGTGCTGTTTGCTCCTGAGACCTCCCTGCTTTGAGGGGTCAATGCCTATGAAGTTTATGCAGAACACAGTAGTCCATCCTCATCCCACCTAGCCAACAGCAATCCACTATGGTTTTGCCTAGTATTGCAATCTTTCAGTAACTCAAAGCATATCTTGATTTCAAGATGTTTCTGCAAAAGTAGTTGTCTTTTGCAAATAATCTCAGTACTTTAAATAGACTTACATTATTTTCAATGGGGAATACACAAATGTTAAGCCCATTATGTTTTAAGAAGAGCTGTCCTGACTTCGATGTGATACCAAACCATCTCTCATTGAATGATGGCATTAGGAAACATAGTCATTGCACTAAACCTAGGCAAACAAGCTAATCACTGTATTAGCATGCATTAGTTAATTTGTGTGTAGCACTTTGGAGATAACAAGCTCAGTATTGTAATACTATTTTTCCTCCCTGGACACATCTCTTGACTTCATATTTAAACCACTATGGGAGGGTCAGTAAACATTGATTTCGTAAATGAAAGCTCTAAAATATGACTTGAAAGACCTAGTGTTTTGGGGAAAAAAACCAAAAAAAACCCCAAAAAAATCCAAACAAGTGTGAACATTCAAGTTGTTTAAGTCAGGCCTTCAATTTTGGGGGCCAGATTTCTCCTACCAAGCTTTAGATCTAACAGGCTAATATATGGTTAAGCAATTGTTTCACAAAAAATTCTCATTGTCTGGACCTAATGCAACTGAAAAGACAAGTTGCAGGGCAATAGCTTGATTTTACCTGGGTAAATAGAAAGGCAAAAAGTAGGAAGCCAGATGAAAATGTAAAGACTGCACTGTGACTTTGTCCTAGATGAACTGCCCAGTTGTCTAAATTACTGAGCATATGCAGCGTCAGCAGAGCACAGCAGTGCCGTACCTCACCCGTAAGGCTGTTTGTTCCTGCAAGAGCCTCCTGGCCCTACTTCCCTCCCCTTGAAATCCATCTCGGTGGATCTGGAGAGGACTTAAACCACACTGCCTCGGCCTCTGTGGACCTTCAGCAGCTTCACGCACATCTCACACTGGCACAAAGGATAGCTGTATCCTTGAGGCCATCCCTGTGAGAAAAACACATTTCCGTCACTTTTGCGGAATGATTAGTGAAAGTACAGTTAAACTCATCAAAAATGAAAAGTTGCATAAAAATGTGCACTAGTTAGCACACAGCTTTGAAAATCTTGAAAATAAATATTGTTCTTAAAGCACATGTGGGACTCAAATAATGAAATAAAGCTGCCTGTATTTAGGTTATTCACAATCTACTTCATCACTCTTAAAGTAATAATTAGATCATAGTTCAAATGTGAACAGTTATTTTTATCTCTCTTTGTAAATAGTGGACGTGTGTATTTTTCTTGGAAAAGAATTGCCCACTAAAATGAGAAGTCAGGAGAAGGGCAAATAATATAAATGATTATTAAGATGTCTGCAGCTTTTAAAACCTGCCATACCACCACCTCCTCACACTAGTACAATCCAAAGAAATGAAAGAATGTGGAAGGGAATTAGAGTAGTCTTAGTAACTAATATCAGATGCACAAAGAGAATTCCTGATTATTGGAAATCTAGGTAGAGAAAAACAAGTACTTTGTAAAGGCGGTTAAATAATGTGGCAACTCAAGCTTAATAGAATAGAATAGAAGAAGCAAAATAAGAATGGAAAATGGAGGGCTATTTGGAAGGAAGGCAATGAAAAATAGTGTAGGAAAAAGCCAGGAATCCTATGTATTCCACTGTCGTTATATTGAATGCTTGTCCAGACAAGACAGAACAAACAAAAATCAACTCACAAGTTCACGCATCTGAACACAAGCCTTACAGAGGTTTACATAAGTCCCTCTTGTCTCTGACACTTCCCCTTTTGGGGGATAATAACTTCTATTACTGAACTTCACACGTTGTCAAATCCCATTCCCACAACTGGGTTTTTTTTCCCCCTCACCTTTTAAGATAGAGGTCATAAAATGTGGTGCCCCACCTGTTAGAAACAAGGTGCAGTATGCCACTGATCACCTACTATTTCCATTCTTTGCACCCAAGCTTGCAGCAAGCTTTTGATGAACTAATCGTAAGCAGGAACCATGCTTTTCATTATCACCTTCTTTTCTATTCTTTATGAAAATCAATGTTTGCTTATGGCTGCTTCAGAGTCTCAAGTGTATGGTGTCTAATGGTATTGCTTTAAAGTTTTATATTTTATCTTTATAACTTAGGATAATTATTTATAGTTCCAAATCATAATGTAGCAGCATTATGGGAAACAGAATGCTGGATTGCATTGCAAAGGGAAGAGCAGATTCAGGGTTTATTATATTATTATATTATAGAAGGCACTTCAGAGGCTACGGAAGAAAGCAACTCAAATTGTAGCAGTTCTCAGAAGCTGGGATAGTACAACACAGACTTCATTCACAACACACTCTTGTATCATCATCACTGTATGTATAGCCATTAAAGTATAATTGAAATATAGAAAATCAGGAAATGAGAGAACTGAGGCTAAGTTTTTCACATGTGATCAAAAAGCGTATGGGAAAAAATAGAGGGGGAAAAGGTCAGCAGTTAAATAGAAAATAGAAAAGAATGTAATTTCTGCTTTTAAGAAACAGATGGGAGATTTAGCAAAATTGCAGTGAAGGAATTCTAATGTCCTGCTGAAGGTTTGTTTCTCCTTCATCACATAGTAAAAACTTTTTGAAAATACATAAATGAAAACTAGCTCCTAATCACATCCTGGAAATACAAAGCCAGCATGGCACTTTATACGGCACATCAGTTTTTAATGAAAATATTGTGAAGAACAATGCACAGAATTGCCCTAAATTTTGCCTCAAAGAACCATCCTGGCACTGGAAAACTCCAGGCAGAGTGTATCTCTTGCCACATCATCTTCTCCCTGGTTTCATTTCTGCCACTTCCCAGGACTAGTGATGAGGAAGGGCTGCTGTAGTAACTCTTCAGTACCTGAAGGTTCATTTTCATTAAGTGCATCTTCTGGGACCTGACATTGCTGGGAAATGGACTTTATGAGAATTTCTGGACTGTATCTTTCACTTGGTTTCTACCTTTTACTTTCACATCCATTTAGTAGCATGAGTCCTGTTCAACAGGAAATGAGTGAGAGATTTTACTTTGTTGTATAAAAAGGTGGTGTGCAAATCAGGCTGAGATTTATGCCAAATCTGATCCCAAGAGAGGACTATTTCACAGCTCCTGTATCTCTTGTGGATGTGGTTCCTAAAAGGAGAAACACTGGACCTGAATTTGGTGTGTCAGGAGGATCTTTCTCAGGTTTTTTTCAGTTACATCCTCTAGATACAAAGGGGCATCTAGAAGAATGTTTTAAATGGCAAAAGTTATAGTTTGGTAATCTCTGTACCAGAATAGTTCTTTCAAATTTTTTAGTGGGATTGACAAATGAGACGATGAGTGCTACTTGTTGGAGTGTGAGTACACACAGAGCTAGGTAACAAGCTGTGATTATCTACTGTCAGTTTTCTAGTTTTTCCTCTCCAAACTAGGAAGCATGCCTAGAGCATGTATTACATTTGCAGTGATATGCAGTCATAGTATTCCTATCTCACAGTTTCAGGCATTTGCTCTACCTCCATATGTCACACAAACAGAAATGGTGCTGTGCTACTATAATTTTACTGATATTTATCTATATTGACAGTTCAGGACCAAGTGTATGTAATCAATTATGAACACACAGTGTTTGAAATGGAACCCTATTTCCATACAGTTTGACAGTAACCAGCTCTAAGTGTGTCATTTTGCCTGTTAAAGTCATAATATAGTGTATTCAGTGTTATATAGAAGGCTCAGGAAAGAATAAATGAGTAGCTATATAGTTTGCCTGTATATAATATAGAATCCCATTCAGAATTATTCTCTTTCAGTGCTGACCAGGATTCTGGTAGGGCCATTTGCATAAAATCGTTGGGGTTTTTTAAATGTTCTTATGGCTTGAGTTTTTCAGCCTTTTACCAAGCGTTTCTGCTAGAATTAATAAAAGTCAATGTTCTATATAAGCTGATGATAGCTTTGTTGATGGAGCCACCCTAATAGTGACAGCAGGGCATTTGTGTCTTTTTTTTTTTTTTTTTTTCTTTTTCTTGTTTCCTTGTTCTCAGGCATTAATAGGTACTGAAACTATCAGTAGCCTTATGTTAGAGATCCTGGGGACCCTGAAGTTGTCACTTTAGTAATATTTCAATATTCTGGGCACACGTTCTGTCTTGTTGACTTAATTCTGTGTTACACTCCCAAGATCGTTTGTTTTGTCAGAGTGACTGCTAGCTATGTAGCTGGGGATGTACTGAATGTCTAATTGTGGAAATCAGCAGAATACTGAAAAACTGGCATTGTTATTTGGCCAGAACCAAATTACAAGCCAAACAGTGGTTAGAGCAATGATATATTGCAGCAGTATGTTGGAAATGGAAAACAAGTCCAGTACTTAGTCAACCTTGGAAAGCAAAACTTATAAGTGAGAATGCATTATGGGAAAGCACTGCAGACAGCATGCCTACTTCTGATTAAGCTGCAGTCCTATTGAATTTCTGGTGAACTGTAATCATTTGTTTGTATGAACATATTCATCACTTTCTGGTTTAAATAAAAATTTTTGACAGTGGAAAAAAGCCCAGCACCTGAAAAATAAAGGTGCAAGAGTGAGAAACAGCGTCTTTGAGGATTATTGCTCTGATCTTCTCCCTTAAAAGTAAATGATAGTATAAGTAGTATTCTTTTATCTCCAGTGCAGGCAGAATTGGCCCCTCTTGGGCCCTTAAACCTATTGTCTTTAAGGTTGTGTGTTTTGTCTTGAGGAGGAGAGTAGTAAAGCTGCATATCTGACAATATACATTATGACCCAGATGGAACATTAGGGAGGCATTAACAAAAACTGAATTTCACCTGGTGAGGTTAATCACCCCAGATTTCCTCTACAGACAGGAAGAGATCTGCTTTAAATCACCCCCTGCAAGTAAGGCTCCTCTGGAGGGAAGCAAACCCCAGTGAATACCTCTGCCTTGTCTCCTTCTAACTGTTCTGATTGCTTGGTTGTGTTTGAACCTTCTGTTTCCCAGATGCTCATACACATATATGCACACGCACACATGCAGATATTCTGATTACTCAACTGCATTAAATGATAGTTCAGAACTGTATTAATGGAATGTCGATCACACTCTGTTTAAACAAACGATAAATCTCTGTCTCACAGGTGTTCGTCCTACTCACGATGTTTAGTAAGGCTTTAGTTTTCATCACAGTGGTTAAAGAGTCCAACCTGCATGAATGGATTTGGGTAAAAAGCTTTAAAAATGTTGTAACTGAAGCTCACAGTTTTTTACAGTTTTCATATCTTCACTTTTCTCTGATTGGCATGCACGATCCCAATAAAAGGAGATTGCTGAAGATAGAGACAAAGAGTAAAATAATGCTGTACAAGTAACCTCAAGTGTACTGGTCTGGAGGAGGCCTTTGCAATCCAATTGTGTCTAATTACTATAGAGAGGTTCATAAACTAATCCCAACTAGGACACAGCTGTGATACTGACTTCTAAACAAAACAAATTATATTTGCATTTGTATTTACCCAGGTATTGCTAAAAGTAAGTGAAAATAGTGCTTCTTCAGTACTCCAAGTAGATTTTTTTCTCTTCTATAGAAATGGGTTTACAAGACCAAATTAGATTCTGGCATGATTAATGCATCTCACCAAATTCTTGCAGAGTAGCAAATTAGTTTACTGATTTTCTTGAAAACAAATTAAACAGCTGCACAACATCACAAGAATAGAGATGTTTTTCATAACATATGGATAAATGAGTCAATGGAAAGGAGATGTAATCAAACTGAAAATTTAATAGTTTGTGCGAAAAAAATCCAAATGTTTCGTATATTACTGTCCATTATAGAAACCTGTGTAATTACTTGCATTTTAACACATGATGTGTAATATGCAGTGGGAGAGCATCAAGGAATTAATCTGCATGAGGTTTGCACATATTCTAAGCAGACTATTCCTTTTAGGTGTTTTTTAATAGCCATCAGTTAAAAACCAAACCCCTTGTTTTGCTAATAACTTAAAATAGCAATTATTTTGTGAATTACAGGTGACTTGCCATTCATGTATTTGATTGATAGCTTTTTGAGAATGTTATGTAACCTATAAATTTGCTTTTTTCCCCCTAAAAATGTAAACATATTTTGTTACTGGTACACCTGTTTGAGACTCTGCAACTTCTATTCAAGAAATGCAGGGTAGAGAAAGTCCGATCACATGCATAATTAACCATGCAGTTATTACTTGTTGCTTATTTTTTAATGTAAAAGGAAAAAAAAAAGAAGCACACAAAAATTTGCCATCATTTTTGTATGTTGAGAAAGACAATGGAATAGTTAGTGGCATTCTCAGATTTCAGTATTTACCCTTTGTGGTCCAAGGTCCAAAAATTACAATAATGGAATAAAATAATGGTCTAACAATAGAGCACTTGTCTGTAACTACTGCCAAGGTAAAACTTCTTAGATAAAAATGTCAAGATGCTTTAATTCTCTTAGCTCTGCTATTCTGTGAGAAGAATATATTTCCTGACTAAATGTGATGCCTGCTTTATTAATTGAAATTTAGTACTGATAGATATTGCAGCTTTAGGAGCTATTACTAAACTAGTCTAAACATAACCATTCCCCAAGCCTATCGTAATATCTAAAGTGAGTCAATAAGAGGTTTTGAGAGGAATGTTTTATCTTCAGACTCAGCAGTCAACTACAATTCTCTCTTAATTATTTTTTTAGTCTGTGGAGCCAGTCATATTCTTAGTATCACTGGACAAATCTGTGACAAGCTTTACCAGGAAACCCCAAGGAATGGTGTCCAAGAAATAGATAATATACCTAGTAATGTTGTTTAACCATTGTAGGTTAAGGTGTGCTTTACTCTTCAAATTTAAAGAGTTTTTGACAAAGTAATGTGTCAGAGATCTTGGGTAAGTATCTGTAGTTCAATTTCTTCCTTTATTTGTAGAAAATGCTTGTATTTGACATTAATGGAAGTCTGTATTCCATACACCTGGATTTGGGTTACCCTTCACCAACAGGTTAGGTTACAGACCAATTTTGTGTAGTTTATTTTTTATTCCCACAACGTTTTACAGTTCTTCATATTAGTCTGTATTCCACCATTTTCCCTTGAGTCTGTGTTAATGACGCTATTACCCTTGCTGTCCCTCCGCTCCTGCCCAAGTATTCTTTGACTGTCATTCCTTTGCTTCCGCACCACCAGACTGCATAGTCTTGCTGAATTTTCATGCTGCAGCCTCTCCAAAATGCCATCTTCCCTCTGCAACGCCAAAACAAAAGCCCTTACCCAGGATCTCTGCAGCTTACTTCTGAATTACTGCCACATTGAACTACTGCTGTCTTAACCACGTTTATTTCAGATCTTTTTCTTGACTAGTCTTTTTAATCACGGAAATAATTTTTAGTAGCTCTATGCACTTCCTTTTTCTATTGCCTCAGATATCATTACTCATCTTCAAGACCTGTCATGACTTACCATTCCCTGCCAATCATCTCTTATGCAGTTTCAGATGAGAGGTCCTCCCCCAGCTCAGATCAGCCGTTATCTCAGTCTTCCTCTTTTACTTGTTAAGTAAGTACATTTCTACTTCCATCTGTGCTGCCTTCCCTGGGCAAGGCACACAGGTCGGATTGGTGTACAGGTCTGCCAATACAGTCCAGCTAAATGCAATAATCTCATATTAGCTCCTTTTAAAAGTAATCAGTGAAGGAGCAGCTGAGGGAACTGGGGTTGTTTAGCCTGGAGAAAAGGAGGCTGAGGGGAGACCTTACTGCTCTCTACAACTACCTGAAAGGAGGTTGTAGTGAGGTAGGGGTCGGTCTCTTCTCCCAAATAACAAGTGATAGGACAAGAGGAAATGGCCTCAAGTTGCACCAGGGGAGGTTTAGATTGGAAATTAGGAAAAATTTCTTCACCGAAAGGGTTATCAAGCATTGGAACAGGCTGCCCAGGGAAGTGGTTTAGTTGCCATCCCTGGAGGTATTTAAAAGACGTGTAGACATGGCGCTTAGGTCATGGTTTAGTGGTGGGCTTAGCAGTGTTAGGTTAATGGTTGGACTCGATGATCTTAGAGGTCTTTTCCAACCTAAATGATTCTATGATTCTATGATTCTTGTGTTCCAGGAGGGCTTGAGTTGAGAAAAGTGGGTGGGAGAAAAAGCTGCAGTTACTCAACGTTATATTGCACCAATCCCAACCTACTACCATAGTGTTTCCAACACCTCACTAGGTCCCCTTCATCGCTACAGTGTTTGTTTGCCCTGCTGAACAGACAAGAGCTATCCCAAAGTACTTGGATGACTATCCCAAATTGGTGCGGATTAGCCTGGAGTAAGTGGTCTCCGATCTGCCAGCTGTCCCTCAGGGAGTTTGTGTGCGCCATGGTCGCATCGTCAATCCCTGCCTGTCCATAGCCAGAGAGGCCAAACAGCCCATGCTGTCTCTTAGCCACTGGCAGGCTGGATAGTTTAAAGGCACCAGATGTTGTACAGACCTGGATTACAGACTAAACTAGAGATACCTCATGCTGAAAGGGAAGGGGAAACTGCCTGACTGTATTAAAAAAAAAAGTCACTACCGGCCCCTTGGAGCACAAATATTTCACACAAATATGTAGGGCCATTTCCTTTTCAAAATGAGAAAAATTGGGAAAGGCTGAACATTTCGTACAAGATCCTTTATTGTATAGTCTGCATTTCCCACAAACTGACAGCAAGTAATTTATAAGTCTATTCTGGGAATAAGAGTTTCTTAGCCCCTTATAGATAGCTGTTATTACTAAATACCAAGGGTACAATACAAAGGAGCATGACATCTCCTTTCTACTAGTGTGTGGCTATTTAATTCCACACTATCATTATTTAGTTTGTTATTGTTATGGTTTAAGCTCTGTCTCATATTTTACTTATTTAATTAAGTTATATGCATAAGAAAAGGAAAACATACCTCCTGGAGTCTTGGCTGTCTTCCCATCTAGCAAAAGTTATCACTGAAAAAAAATGATGGGGTTACTTGCCCAAAGTAATTTCCTAGTTAGTTTAGTTTCTTTAATATATCTTTCTCATAGTAAACGTGGTGTCAACTTAAAATACACATGCATGCACCAAACAGGAAGAGAAGCCCATAAAAAGACTTTGTGATTTTGAGGTGCTGTCAGCTTGTCCTTTTTAAAAATTCTAATTTAAGTAAAAAAAAAATTCTATATGACAGGTCATGAAGATACTTACTCTTCTTGGCAGTTGCTTATGATTGTTTTTCTCTGTGACTAAGTCCGTGATGTCTGGATATTGTCTAGGCACACCTGCCAGATCAGGACCCTCAGATACACATGAAGGATTTGACTGTTTTCTGACTTTGAAATGAACTTAGCCCTACTGTGAGATACAGTGATTCCTCTGGCCGTGTACAGTCTTGAACTTCAGATGACTCTTAATTTTTCACCCTGGAAAGTAGGCATTTGAATATCAGGTTTCTATGTGGTTAGGAGAAGGTTTTGTAGATCGTTCATTTGAATCCCAAATTTTGTTCTGGTTCCATTTTATGTGCCTTTTGGATATCTCCAGACATGACTTGATCTATAGCACAGGAGTGTGTAGCACAAACAACATTCTGGCCTTCTCAGTCATGAAAATTAATCATGAGTTAGTCCAAAAGACAATCTGGAAAATTTTACCAGACAACTAAGCTGACTAAGAATATTCCTAGCACAACGTCTCGTAGAAAGTGAGAGATTTTTTTCAGTGGGTACTCAGAAACACTTGCCTAGTAACAACCTTCGTAAAAGTTATGTTCCTCCACCATTGTAGCCACTATAGCTACTGTATATATTTCCTATGAAGAATAAATTTATACAGTCCTGGTATGCATCCACAAAGTTTATGGTGAATGTGATCTATTTCGTCAAATTAAGAAATATACGATAAAAAACCTGCATTTTTAACAAAGTGGTTTTGTATATAAATGTCATTTATACACATATAATATACATCGAGTATCTACAAAAAAGTTCTTTATAGAATTAAAATAATGATAAATGACAGAACTCCTAAAAGTTCCCCACTTAATAACTGGTAGTTTTATTGATGAGCATGAAATTGTCTTCACTGGCTTCACTGTGTGCTATGGTCATCTTCATGAGGCACTAGAGGCTGTAATTCTCATCACTTACTCAGTATGTCTTCAAACTGCTTAGATCCATTTGTACGGATATTCAAGGGCACTGCATCTTCTACAATGGAAAGACTTCAACTAACAGATTGTTTATGACAAAAGGACTCTGTCCACTATTAGGTGAGCACGTACAGTAACAAGTCTTGAAAGAATTAACAAATGGAAGTGACACAAAGGCTGCTGGGTGCTGAAGGGTGAAGCTATTACTTTAATAGTATAGCATTTACCTAGTCTTTTCTGTTTAAGTCTGGCTGTATGGCAGCTGTCATTTTATCTTCTTTGCTTAAGGTCACCTTAAGCAATGACTATAATTTTGGTTAAAATATCAAACAAATCTAATTGATCTAGTTGAGTTGTAGTTATTTTATTGTCTTCAGCTTTCTGAACGTTTTCATTCTCCGTAACAGTGAAAATGTGTAGAATTTAATCAAATTAAGAAATCTATACAAATGTTATCTCCCAATAATACATATTTAAACTGAAAAAAACCATTTCCAGTTACCTGCCTAACCATGAATCTGAGGTCATTCTTTGTTCCCTTACTTTTAACAAAGGGGATAGTAAGAACTCAATGCATTTCTCATTAAAATGAACAATAGAGGAGGAAAGAAGGTTTTAAATATGCATGCCAGCGTGTAAGACTAACTTTTTCAATGTTAGGATTTTTTTCTACCTTGAGAGGTAGTGTAGCCTTACATCAGTTCAAATGTAGCTGTATACAATCAGAGGAAAAACGTTTAAACATCCCAGCATGGGTATTTCCATTTAAATCTGATTACAGTGAAATAAAACTGTAGCTATTAAAGGTTTAGAAGAACTACAAATACAAGCAGTAAAAAAAGACAGTTAGTAAATGAGGTAGTAAAACATTTCAGCAGGGCAAACAGTTTATAGCACTCAACCTTCCTGTAGCAGACTGTGCTATTCACTACAGACCCGTGCACTGTTCCCTGAACTGCACTTAAACCTGCAATTAACCTTTCACGCCTAATGAAGCTGTTTTGCTGCAAAATTAAAATATATAGTACTGCCTGTTTTTACAGAGACTGGGAGGAGAGCATCTCAAAATGAATGACTTTTTCAGATGCTTTTGTTCAAATGCAGAATTAAAGTGCTGTTTGTATATAAATAGGGAATGCGCTTTTCAAGGCAATCTCATTTGATGTGCTGTATTTTATTCCTGTACTTATTAATTGTTTTGCATAATTGTAAAAAAAACAACAAAAAATTCACACACCAGTAATTTTATGATTAGACGCTTACTTCCTGAGAATAAACTATTACCATTTAACTTCCATTAGGAAAGACAATAGTTCTGCTAAAGATTACCAAGTTCATATTGCTTTCTCTGGCATTTTTCTCATTGTGGATGCAATTATCTCTTACAAAAATATACTTTCCACTTATGTATTTGACTGGGCTCACTTCTTAATGATCTTTCCATACATATCCTTAAAACAAGCTAGAGATTGTTTTAGCTGCATAGAACTAGGTCAGGTTATTTCTATAATGTTTAGTAGAAAAACAAACTAAACTTAAAAATAGGTCCAGTTCTGCAGCTAGGCTTGAATTTCCATTTCCAGACATCAGACTATTAGAGGTGACCCGTTGATTCTCCATGTGGGATGTTGACTGACTCCACTGTTCCTTTCTGCCACCTTACTCAAGAGTCAGAAGCAACCAGAGACCATGTACTGGTTTGGAAAATACCAGTTTGGGTGGTAGGTAGGATGTTTAAATGGCAGCATTCAGGGAAGGCAGGTAAATGAAATAACTTATGAACTGAGGTAACAGATACAGAACACTCTATGATTTACAGTTCCAACTTTAATGACTATAAACGTATTCACGTTTGTTGTTTATATACAAAAACTGTAAAATACAGGGAATGGGTTTTTTTGGGGGAGGGCGTTAATAAATATTTAAGCCACAGCATTTTTATCAAATCTTCTGTTGTATTTTGATGTAAATTCTGCTTGCTTGCAGTGTCTGTGCATCAGCTTGACTTGGTAAATGAAATTCCTTTAGACTGCCAGTCTGAAATAATGAATTGTTCCCCCAGTTAATTGTATTGCTTTGATAACAAGGAACTATGCTGGGCGTAGTGAACATAATAAATGAATTTCATCAGATGATTTGTGTGACGTTTTGAAAAATGATCTTCTAGAGTGACCCGATTTTACTGGAACTCTAACAGCATGCCAGTATATCCCAGTATGCAGCATTAGATTTGAAGGAAATACTACTTCCTTTTTGTTGTTATGTAAAGTGAGGTTAGCATCATACATCCAAGTATATTTTAAAATATCTTATAAAAAATGGAAAACCTGTTTTCCTAATAATATTCATTCCATTTACCATACTGCCAAGTCTAGCTGCTAAAGAGAGGATTACATGTAAGCAACCATTAAAATGTTATTTAGGTTTTATCCTTGAATTTGCTAATACCGGGTACTGCTAATAATTTAAAGGTGCCTCAAATATTTCAAAAATTCAATTTATCAAAGTCCAATTTAAGGCATCGCTACCTCATGCCAGGAAATATATGTGTATGTGAGAAAAATGACTTAATTAATCTTGGCTCTTACATATCCTGAAATGCAGCAATGATAATTGTATTTAGCATTTTACAGTGTAGTGCCATGTATTTTCAAAAAGCTATATGCACGTTAATTGATTCTTGCAACATTTTTGTGAATTATGAAAGGTATTTTTACAGCGTGCAATAGCATAGATTTTTTCAGGATACTGGAAACCTGAACTGAATCCAATAGTATATCATATACTAAAAAAGAAGCCTGTAGAAACACTTGTAAGTAAAAAATATTTTTTGCACAGTTTCTTAGTAGGTAAGTGTTGTAATGAGGGAATGCATGAAAAATATTGCCAAGATTGGATTCTGTAATAGGTAAACTGAGTTTGATATTGGCTTGAGTTAAAAAATAGAGACTGCCTGTTAAACATGGTGAAAAGTATTTTCAAAGGTTTCCTTGTGGAGTAGTACTGTTATTGGTTAGAGATTGAGATGTATTGGGCAGTATGGAGAACCAGCACTGCCTTTGCCTACATTATGGGTACATATAGATGTGCTTTTGCAGATACAGGTGTCACGGTTTTATTGCGACCGTGGTGTAGAACAGATGAATGATGTGAATACTCCTAATCCATTTCATTGCAATATCGCCTGTGTGAATTTAAAAATTCAGAACTGCCATGTCTTAAGTGTGTTGTTAATCACAGCATTTCAGCAGAAGTCTGTAATTTCTAGCAAGTATGCAGTAAAAAGCAAATGGAAGAGTAAATTCTTAAACTACTCATTTCCTAAGCATGCCTGTCCCTGCCCTCTGTAATACCCTGTTAAGATTATAACAGGTCATAAAACACCAACAGCTTAACCAGAACTTGAAAAAGAAGAGTTTTGGTGAGTTGATGACATTTAGAATTTATCCAGGCCGACACCATCACAGTTCACTGTCTGTTCACAAATCCATGCGTTCTGGAAAGATATTTTCATATCTTTTTGTGCATGGTAAATACTAACCTCTGAATATTTCCAAATTAGGAAGGCATATGTATTGCAAAGGGAAATATTCAAGGGTACAATTTTGTCTTAACTGTGGTCTCCATTTCTCTTTTGTTTTCTGATTTGATAGTTTCATCCATTTCTAAATGCAATGCACAAACATTTAATAAGAGAAAATCCATGTCAGAGAGCGGCTGGTCCACATAACCAAGAAAATGGTGATAAAGAGAGGCGATGCTAAGATCACACAGCAAATCAATAAGAGACTTAAATGGAACTCAGTTCTCCTGATTTCCAGTCTAGTGTCTTAACTGCACTTTTTTTCTTCCTCCATTTCTTCAGGTACCAGGTAGCATCTTAGAAAGTGAGAACTTGTTATCTAATTCTGAAGTAAAACTGATCACTTCTGGGAAAGTACAAAAACTTGGCATGAAAGGAACCATCACGCTGCTCTGGAACGCTTCTCAGGAAAGCTGGGCATTAAATTTTGTTTTTCCTTTATCTTACAGGTCTTGCAATTGCAAGTGCACTGATAGACATTTCACAACAGAAGCCTGCGGACTGTAAAGATAAGAGTTCAGGAGTCAGAAATCGAAAACATCATCTTTCAACACGTCAAGGAACTTGTGTCTGAGATTCAAAAACTACAACTGTATATTCTGTAATGTTTTCTTTTTAAATGGCTTCCATTGAAAGCTATACTACAGCCTCAGTTTTTATGGAGGCAAACCTATGAATGAACATATGAGGTACTGTGCTCTGTTATAGTCACACAGCCTACTATACCCCAAAGCAGAACAAACTTATGGTAGGTGTGAATATGTTTGATGAGCTTTAATAAAAAGAGTGGATCACAAAAATCAACAAAATCAACAAAATACGAAATAAAATACCTAGCATTCTTAATCTTGAACATATCAGAGCAGGGAAAAACCTTGAACAGAACTAGGAAAAACTGTACATTGTTTTGTAATGTAGAAAGAAACTGTATAATTGAAAACTAAGCAAATTCCAGGAAAATAAAGGACACTTTTGTATAGCTTAATGTAACAACGAGAATTGTACAGTTCTTTCCTTGTAATCAGCATTAAGATTTCTTTCCAGCAAGCAGGAACTGAAGAGGATCATTTGGATTTAGGTATTCTTTTATCATTGCCCAAAATAAGTAGGCAGCTTTTGAATTTAGCACGGGTATAACCCAAGAACACCGCATGTAATATTTGAAAGATAATTCCATAAAAAAACCTTGATTTGACCATTTCATGATTATTTTTCTTTACCTTGGAAAAGCCACAGAAACATAATCTGGGCTGCAGCAGAGTGACGGGTGGGCTTTATGTTTCTGTACCTAAGAGTCTATTCTGAATTATATATTTTACAAAGAGCACATGTGGGTCCTCCATGCCAGCTAACTGATTAGCAAAATTAAATGAGCATGGAAAAGCTTCTTCTGCAATCAAGTTTGCTGTTTTTTCCAAGAGAGTCTCCAAGATTGCAAGTCTAAGGAGAGTTTAACTTGCTGTTATTCTGCCTGCTCCCATTTCAATATTGAAATTTGCTAGTATGTATATATTGTCCTGACCTCCAAGCAGAAGAAATGAACCCCAGTCAGCACTTTGACCCTTGTTTTTATAATAAAGTGTGGATGGTTTTTGTTCTCCCAGCTGCAGAATTTCATCTCATCCTCACTTTCACACCAGTTAAGAATTACCCTGCAAAACAAAAAAAAAAATAGATAAATATTCAGAAATCCAAGTTGCTTCCAACAGTGGTTCTCAAATCCAGCATCCACTATGGAACCTCACACAATCAATACTCAGCAACAAAAAGCAGATGAAAGAGTCCTTTCTATAGCACGTTAGTCTTTTGGGGGCTTGGCCACCACAACAGACAACTTAGCAAACAGCTTTAATGGCCCTCAGTCTTTTTATTTACTCAGAATTCATGAATATACAAAAGAGTAAGAGAATGCTAAGGGGTACGTAGCAGACGTGGTATGTTCTCATTTACTCATTACATGTTGACAGCAGTGTAATATGAAACTAGTAATTTTGTATGAGCTGCTTGAAGGTATAGTTTCTCAAGTCCAAATTTGCCACCATACTAGTACAGGAGCGTGATACAGAGGTATAAATGCCTCATGTAATGATAGACTTTTGGTAAATATGAAAGATATAAAAAGATAATTGATGTTTACTACTATATCTGTATTTTTCATGTTCTTTTTATTTCAGGAAGATGACATTTTACTGTTTATAGTTGACTACATAGTTACTTGCATGCCATGGTGGTGCAGTAGCAGTAATAAAGCCCTGTTGTGAGTTGTGTTTATTTCGTAACACCATTCATACATAGAAGTACTCAGCTTAATTTGGATGAGGACTAAATGTAAAAATAACTATAAAAAGGAACGATTGTACAGTATGTAGTTATATCTTATACAGGAATATTAGGTTGCATCTAACCATGACTGCTCTATTGTTTTGATAAATTACGCACTTATGAATTATGGTATAATTATTTCTTATGCTGGCATGATTGTTTCGGTATTTTCATATCTTAAAATAAGAATATTATCCTAAAATAATGACATCACAATCTTGTGACTTTTATTGCCTATTCTGACCTCAGTCTCTTATATCTTAAAACTTTAAAAATTCCTTTTTAAAGCTTCTGTTGGGAACTTTCAATCAGTGCTACTTAGCATAGTGAAAAAATGGTCTTTGGAAAACAACCCTTTCTGTCAGTTTTAAAGTTGATCTGTTCAAATGAATATAAACCGATGGAACTGGTTTATATGATGCATACACTTATAAAAAGGAAAGAACCGCTTGTCTGGAATATATTCCAAACTCTGTATTATCCTCAACCTAAACATTTCACATAAGAAATATACAATGTGTGTTTTGTGAATGTACTGGAAACCCCGTACACAGAAAGACCATGTAGTCTTGTAGAGCAGTTTTGACTGTACTCACTCATAAAGGATTACTTTCCTCCATATCTCGACCGGAGTTTGAAAATTCCTTGAAAAGCAGGTATGAGTTTTAAAGGGATTAAAATATTTTATTGCAACACTGAAGATGGGCAAATAGCTATCAGCCATTTTATTGTGTTAAGAGTTAAAAATGTTATTTTAATTGTACAAGAAAGGCATGTTTGTCATGGGATCATTCAGCATTTTCATTCACTCTGAGAATGTTTTTTCCTAAAGTATCTTTCTTCTCCCAGGGTCCCTGATTGCATGCAAATTAGTAAAGACGTATAATAATAAAATAAATCAATAAAAATATTTATATAATGGCCACACTTAAATACCAGAAGTTTGCCAACACATCTCAAACCAAAACTGCAGAGTAACTGTTACAGCTTTCTATTTTAAAGGTATAAAAATAGCATAATATGTCTGATAACTACATTTTGTTAGTTGTTGGCAAGTGCAAACTTTTAAGTAATGGTCACTGTACATCAGATGAGATGTTTTATCAACTGTCCCATTATGGTTGCTTCATGAAAAAGCCAATTTTTTTAAAACTCCGTTCTCCAGTTTAACTTTTGAACTCTTTCCTAGAGTCAGAAAATGTTGAATGGCCCATTTTATCTGTAATGTGATTTATGTTGGATGACAAATAAACGACTAAGCGCTGTTCTGTAAAGTAAGCCCCAGTGAAGTTCTGATTGTCAGGATTCCACCTCCACCCCCTCAGTCCGTGGATTCTGCTGAGGGAAATTCAGCAGCTATGAATTACTGTTCAAAATATGAGACAGACTGTCGATGGTAGCATGGGTTCACCAGTCCTTCAGTTCCTCTCTATACTTGTATATTTATATAAATTACTGAAACTACTTAGATCAAATTTGTGCACATATAAATAACACTTTAGAATACTTGCTTCCATTCATTACATTCCTATGAAATGTAATGAAATGCTAGTTTGCCTATACAAAAAAATGGTTATCTGTGTGTTGCCACTATTAAAATTATATCTAAAAAAAGGCCAAATTCTAGATATCTTAAGGCATGAAGATGCCATTAATTAGGAACATTCAGATTCATTTGATTTGAAAATTTTCATAGCTGACTGCTTTCTTTGTACTTAGAGTCCCCTCTCATCTTCCCAAATCAAAAACCTTTGGACAAGTTCAGATCAGGACATGGGATTTGTTATATGTGAAATCTGCAGCAATAATTATTTTCTAAATAATCTGATGTAGAGAGCTGGAATCCTGACGGTAGGAATTTTAGTTTGGGATCACTTTAACAGATGTTCATTCTTTATGCCTAATAACTTTCATAGTATTCATCTAAATTATAAAATCATTATGTATCTAATTTCATTACCAGTTTTTTAAAAAGCATCTGAAAGGTTTCTTGACAATAAAGGAAAAGTCTCTGTTAAAGGTAATTAACAATCCCTCTCTTTTTTTAAGCAAAGTTGTCCTATCCAGAATGCTTGACATTACTGGGAAAAATTAAATAAATTAACTCTATTTTTTCAGTCTCGACAGTGCAGCATTACTTGAAAAGCTGTAGTTTACCAATACTTATTACAGATCATCTCTAGAGCAAAATTTGGAATACCTAAGGCTACTTTAGGTGCTTACAGCAAATAATAGCAAAACTACCGAACAGGCTGAATCGATGGGCCGAGGTCAATTGTATGAGGTTTAACAAGGCCAAGTGCCGGGTCCTGCACTTTGGTCACAACAACCCCATGCAACGCTACAGGCTTGGGGAAGAGTGGCTGGAAAGCTGCCCGGCAGAAAAGGACCTGGGGGTGCTGGTCGACAGCCGGCTGAACATGAGCCGGCAGTGTGCCCAGGTGGCCAAGAAGGCCAATGGCATCCTGGCTTGTATCAGGAATAGTGTGACCAGCAGGAGCAGGGAAGTGATCGTGCCCCTGTACTCGGCCCTGGTGAGGCCGCACCTCGAGTGCTGTGTTCAGTTTTGGGCCCCTCACTACAAGAAGGACACTGAGGTGCTGGAGCGTGTCCAGAGAAGGGCAACAAAGCTCATGAAGGGTCTGAAGAACGAGTCTTATGAGGAGCGGCTGAGGGAACAGGGATTGTTTAGCTTGGAGAAGAGGAGGCTGAGGGGAGACCTTATCGCTCTCTACAACTACCTGAAAGGAGGTTGTAGTGAGGTGGGGGTCTGTCTCTTCTCCCAAGTAACCAGCGATAGGACGAGAGGAAATGGCCTCAAGTTGCGTCAGGGGAGGTTTAGATTGGGTATTAGGAAAAAATTCTTTACTGAAAGAGTGGTCAAGCATTGGAACAGGCTGCCCAGAGAGGTGGTGGAGTCACCGACCCTGGAGGTGTTCAAAAAACTTGTAGACGTGGCACTTCGGGACATGGTTTAGGAGTCATGGTGGTGTTGGGTTGACGGTTGGACATGATGATCTTAGAGGTCTTTTCCAACCTTAATGATTCTATGATTCTATGATTCTATACTGTTGTCTACAGGTGGCCAGAACTTTCCATATTGTCCTCAGCTGTACTTGCTTGCTAGATACTAATGAAGAACAAAGCTGGCAAAAGCAGGCCTTGCAGAACCTGGGCTTCTATAATTCAGAGCCATATCTTGTTTCAGCTTTTCCTTATTTAAAGAAAGATATTTCACTTTCAAAATGAATGCTTGTCTTTCTATATGACCGCATATGTGGCCACATGTGGCCATTTCTATGGCTACAGATATTTCTCATGTAAAAGATCTTGTATATTTAGTTGAAATTCTAGTGACCCTCTGAAAATGATTGTGAAGTTGAAAGGGGACTATTGTTACCCCAGGCTTTCTTAAATTGATATTTCCTTGGTCATGTAAGTTGAAGCTGAGTCATGTTTTGGCAAAACCCATCTTTGCACCTCTTCAGATACATTCAAAACTTCCTTCTTCTAAAATAATAAAGCAAGCGTGGGAGTGATGAACAAAGAGAAAAAAACACAAACCAAACAACCCTCTTTAAAACATAAAGGAAGCACATATATATATATATATACACACACACATATATATATACAGAATTAGTTTCACAGCTGATCTAAATCAGAACATTTTCTCAATTTCCCCACATATTCTCACATATTATATTGAATATTGTGAAGACTTTAACTGAATCAGTGACTATTTATGTGTATATTAATGGTCATTTCTACAGAAATAAAACCTTAAATGTATTTAGCCTTCCTAGTGAGGATATAGAAGTCTGTTTGAAATACTGTATAGAGAATGTTATTTCAGGGGCTTATCAATTGGCTATCAGTATTTTCAGCAAGTCTGAGACGGAGTGCATAAAGTGAGGCAAGTGCCTTCCATCCTTTTATATCCTCTATTTTTAGTACATTTTTCTGTGACAATTTTTACATGCTAAGGTCAGAGTTAATAATACAGAAAGCTTATATGAATTTGGAGTTTGAGAGAATTGTTACTCATTTAACAATAACTGTTTACCTTTCTATGTTATCAGAACAATGCTTAGCTATGTTCTTTTCCAATTTTAGCAAATGCTTTTTTCCAAAAGACCTTTTATTAGACAAGAAGCAAGAAAAGAATAAGATGGAGCTCTTCAAATACACTTCCAGACCTAGAAGATATCTTAAACATCTTTTTCTACTGAAAGTCTGAGTCTTTTCAACATTCCTTTCTAGGTCAGTATTTATCAAAAATCATTGTTACAAAATGATTTTTAGTGGTTAACGTAAAGAACATTTTTTTTTTTTCATGTGAAGTCCTAAAGCTCTTTTGTGATATTCAGTTATAAAATATATCTGAGAAAAAATAAATATAGTTTTGGAACATAATGTTAGGACAACTGTTATGGATGTTCTTATGACAGAACTCTACCCAAATTGTCTGTGTCCTAAAGCTTTCTCTCAGACATGAAATCTGTTAACGTTCCTGCAAGTCTCCTCTTCCCCTCTCCCCAAAGCACAAAGAGCCAAATGGTCAGTTATGAAAATCTTTCTAAATGTAGGTAATTTTTTTTTCTGCTTCTAAATAGATAGTTGGAATATGGCAAATCATTTTCCTGCTTCAAGTTTCCTAACTGAATACTTAGGAATGATAAAATTAGCCTTACTAATGACATGGGAATATTGAAGATTAATTAATTAATGTTTAGAGAGTACTCAGAGCTCTTTAGTGATCTAAAAATAAGTCACTGTATGAGTCCTAAGTATATTTTAGTTATTAAGTTATTTAGTATCAGATTTATTTAATAGTGCTAGATGTTGCCATTTTCTATAACATAACTTGAGGCATAATTAAAAAAAAAAAGAAAATAAACATTTGCTGGCAGATATTAAATAATTCATGCTCTCTGTGGCTTTTCACACAATAGAGGTGATGGAATTTGCTCTCAATTTCTCTTATTGAGGTCATTTTCCCATTGTTGGTAAACCATTTTACTAATCTACTCAACTTACTGATATCTTTGATTAATCAGGCTTCTTATATGTCTGATTTTATGTTATTTGTTCTTTGTTTTGCATCTTCAGGTAGCGATTCTTTGTACAGTACCTTCTGCTTCATTCACAGTTGCCCAGACCATAGGATCCCAAAGGTGCTCCACTATTTTGATGTTCATTGTAGTCTGAAAATGTCAGTGATTGTACTATTTTAACCATGTTGAAGAATATCGGGGATAATGCATTTCCATGCCATAATCCCTCATTTATATTAAATGGGCCAGAGATTTTACACCCTCTTCATGCTCCATCTTCTTCATTGCAGATAGTGTCTATGCCTTTTTAGAAATGTTTTATGGAGTTATAAATTCCTCCAATGTAGCTCAAAGGCCATGATATAGCATCGTAAGATTTCTTAAAATCTATAAGTCTGCGTATTCATTCTGATTATAGTGTTATGTCTTATCAAATATCTCATGAAAATATTTAATATTTGGTAGAACTCTTTTCCAGAATCCCCACCGGTGTTATTGAACTGTTCCTGCTTTATTAAAAAAAAAAAAAAGAAAAAAGAAAAAAAAAAGTAAAGCCTTCTGAGAAAGCTTTATAGATTTTAAGAAAAAGACAGGCACCACACTAGCTTTTACACTGCATTTTTGAAAACCACCTTCCATTGCTGTGAAACTTTTTCAGATATCTGAAATCAACAGAATTACTCTGTACAGCCTTTGGCTTCATTTACCTCCTCCTGCTTTTAATAATTTAATGGCAACCCTGTCAACACATGGTGCCAAGCTCTTCCCAAAGGGTTGTAATTGTTTCTTGGATCTCTTCAGAACTGAGCTCCACAAACAACTCAGGTCCATCCCTCTGTAACTTGCTTCTTTGAAAACAAAAGGTTTTCATTGTTCAGCAGATTTGCAAGAAAACGATACCCTTTCCTCCAGGCTTAGATTCTGTCGCCTTTTCAGGCATTAACGTTCCTCCTCTGCTCCATCCTCTCCACCATGCCATTCAAATATTGTCTTTCACATTGGCTTTCTCTCTTGGCATTTTCTTTTGATTCAATCTCATCGTGAAACCGATCCAGGTTCTGAAGGCATGCAGTCCTTGCTGCATGCTGAGCCTGATTCCTTTCCAAAGTCTTTATTCTTTCCTCTTGGAAGTATGTTGGTTTCTTCAGTAGTTCTCCCACTGTATCTCTGATCATCTTGCACTTAGTATCAGCATCATCTGCTCGCTTCACACAGAAAACTTCCAAAGCTTCAAACCTGTCCTTAGCTGCTACTCAGTGATTCCTGAATCCCTCAGAATTTGCAAGTTTTATTTGTAGCATATATGTTTAATTTGACTCTGCTGGGACAAAGCTGTGTCCTGTACAGGCCTTTAAAGTTTTGATATCCAGCCAGTTATTCCCATTCCCCCACCCTGCATTTTGGCTTCTCTTGCACCATATGCACTCAGAACATTCCATGTCCTCAGTATCCACCCTTTCCTTAGACCTCTGCAGTTTTAGCTGCTTTCCCAAGACTTATTCAAGTGTTTTCTAAAATTTTCTGCTTCTTTGTGAAGAAAAGACCTACAAATCCAAGGGAAGTTACTTCAACATGATCCCGCTCCTTTAGCCTGCCCAGGTTTTTACAGTCAGCAGAGCTTTTCGAGTCACACATCTATCCCAGGTATTCTGTTATGTCAAGATCCAGGCAACTCGAGCCAGAGCAGGTGTGCTAAACCGTTGCCTAATTTCTGTAGTACTGTAGATCTGGGGGTTGTTTTGTGCAATACGTGGAGGGCGAGGGGGGAATGTTTGAGAAATTTAAATATTTTAAGTGAATTAATCATATTGCTGTTTAGGTGTTCTCATCTTACTCTAACCTGACTGCCATTTCGTATGGTTTGCCTCCCACTGTGCCTCTCCCAGTCCCATCAAAAGGAAAACATACAGTTTTATGGTCTCTTCACCACTGAGCACTGATATTACTAATGATAGACTTTATGTTATTATTTAGTTTATTTTATAAACTAATCCATTTTTCAAAAGGGGCCTTTAAAGTTGTATGGCTCAATGGTAGCTTAAAATTGAAGCATTCAGAACTTGTGATTTACCCCGCCTTTACTCAAACCTCTGTTACAACAAACTGCCTTTGTTATAAAAATTACCAGCCCAAAAGGAGTGCTTTGAAGCTTGGCTGGCTTTTGCAGGCTTTGCAAAACCTTGCTTTGATGCTTTGATGGCAAACAACATAGAATTGCAAAGGTTTCTTTATTTGTGTTCCTGTGACAGTGCAATGTGCACACAGTAGTTTTGCTGTCAGGGAAGATCAACTTGTTAGGTTTATAGACTCTAAAAATGAAGGCCAACAGGAAGGGCATCAGTAGCTGTACCCATACAGATGATGATTTCAACAACAGCAAAACCAGCATCACTAAACTCTAAATAAGTAAAACTTAAACCGGTAAACAACATGACATTTTGTTTTCTGATTTCTCACTTGATTGTTAGGAGTGTGGTATGCAGGTGAAGTTCTGCTTCACAGGACGAGAGACAAAATAAAGTGCTAATCTAACTCCTATTTACCCAAACCAGTACATTTGTGCTCACGCACACACACGTATATTTATATATGTGCCTCATCTATAGAAGTGTTAGTTTGGCTCAAGGTCTGTGTTTTTGCTTGCAAATGTATCTGATATCTTTCCGCATACAGAGAGCAGTGTCCTCCAGGGGTTTGCGGATTTTTCTGGCTTTCCTTTCTAGGTTTACATAGACTGTAGCTAAAAGGGGGTTTTGCTTTATGAGTGGATAACATCCTTAGGTATCTAGGAGAAGAATGAGCCCCGATTAAATCTTTGAAATCTTCAGGCTTCCAGTCAGATAGAAATTCACAGCTATGGACCGAAAAAGGATCAAGCAAAGTGGATTTAGCGTAAGAGGCTGGATGTCCCACTCTTGTCCTTCAGGTGCCAGAATACTAAGGCCAGGTTGTAACATTTAGCTCAAGTTCTTTAACAGATCTTAGGCTCATCCTTTTGAGGTACGTCAGCAAAAATTCATTGATGACAGAGGAATGGCATTTTTTTTTATAGGTTTATAGGAACGGGGAGAAAGCCCAAAGCTTTCCTCTGGTGTAGGGACTCTTTTTAAAATTTATTACTGTGATGTTTATCCTTTATATTTATTGGGATCATCTTGTTATGCTAACTGCATACATTGTACGACATTGCATCGTGGTTTTGTATGCCAAAGATTGTAAGGATGCGCTTGTATAGCGTAACATATTACAGTGCAGCTCTCTCCAGCTAACTCTAGGTGAGTTAGTCTGGGCACCAGAAGGCCATAGCTGTATCAGCAAAGTACTGCACCCCTGCTAATAGCTTGCTGCTCTGCAGAGCTAATTAGCTCAGTGAGAGAGCACACGATACTGGCACTGGTACAAGCCAGCTTGTTCCCAGCTAGCTCAGGTAGTTCTGCACAGCGTTTAATTTTGCTGTCTAGTTTCTAAGTTACCAACACTTGCTGGATTAGCCTTAGTGCCAAAGCACTGTAAATAACAGCCCCACTCCAGGAATACACTCAGTGCTATTGAGTGACATTTTTCTGCAGGATTTCTTCTACGTAGCTGGTGAAGCAAGACAAATGTTAAGATATTCATGTTAGTAAGTATATTGTGCCTTTAAAAAAGTCAGTTACTCCTTCTCCTGTGAAGGCTGCACTAACTGTGCTGATCTGTAGAATCTGAGTCACAGCTTAAAAAAAACCAACAGTCAGAAGAACTGTGTACTGAAGAACAAGTGACCAAGGAACAGCAATATTCCTGGGATTCCTTTGGAGCCAGGTTTTATGAAAGTTTGTTGCCTTTTTGTCTGCTGTTTCAAGCTGCACAGTTACTCCCTGTACCTACGTGTCTGACATTTTGTTAGGTGCTTCTGAGTAAACAGCTCTAGCTCCAGAAGTATTTAAATTTGTATCAATAATGAACAGCTTTCATTCTTTCTCAGTCAATGTTGGCATATGCAAAGCAAATTGAAAGCTATGATCAACATAATAAACTGAAACATCTATCTCTTCCAGTCAGCCATTACCTTGCTATTTTTTTTTTCACTTTAGATAAACAATCTACAATGTGTTTACTGAGGCTTGTACTGATATCCCTCAACGGTATAGGCAAGTCTACTTTTATTCCAGCAGACACAGAGAGTAAGCCCACGGTGCACAGTGCATGCAAACCCCTTTGAAACCTAAGATTATTTGTTCTCTGACTGTTCTAAGGTAATTAAGGAGCATTGCATGTTTCTCAATTAATGATTCCTCATTCAGCTGGGGATCTTTGATGCTAATTTGTTTTAATCAGGACAGAGACTGCTAAAAAACTAAACAATTCAGTGAAGAGGAACTAGGAATTTTTAATCAAGTGGAAAAGATCTAAATGCTGTGAGGGACACATCCATCATAAGTTTTCACTTCTTGTTCATTTAACTTTGTTCTTTCAGGTCTCATAAAATGCTGCGTTAATCAATGCAAGAAAGTTTGTTAAGACGAAGAACATGACGTATTTTTTCCTCCAGCTGATGTGAACATTTGTGCAAAAATGAGGAGCTGGGACAAGAGCCACCATATTAAAAAGCATTCACCACTGGTTCTTAGTTACGCACTAAAGTTACAGTTTCATGTTTTGTCAAACATCATATAGAAAGTTGTCAATCGTTGTGGTCTTAATATGCTGGGGAGTCACTGGAAAAAAATGCTGGTTTTGTGGGGGATAGGATACTCTCCATTTAAATGTTAATTTTTTAATTATTTTGGTATCACACTACATGCATATGTTGGGCAAAGTGACCCTCTGTATTCTTCTGCACATGGAATTAGTATTTCAAATGCTGCAGCCCACGCTACATGAAATCACATGGTTTCCGAGTAGACCATGTATATGCTTGATAAAATAATGTTTTATTCCTAAGTACATTTACTTATAGCACTGAGGCAAAAGCACTTCACAGTTCTGCCTCCTCCAGCTGCTTTACCACGATAGACTTCATGTCTTCCACCATGCAAATAGTACCAATGTGCATCTTCTACTCCCATCATTTACAGAGGGGGGTGCTCCCAAGCCTTGGCTTCCAGGGGTCGTCAGCCATCTGACAGACTTAAAGCCGTGAAGGACACCTAAGTCCAAAAAGTAGATCTTCCTGTATAAGCAGTAATTTGGCACCTGTTCAGTTAAAGGCAAATTATAGGTGCTAAGGAATTTCCAGATCAGAAAGAGAGGCATTTAGTGCCTTTGAGGTTTTTAGTGTTAGGAAACATTCTCAGATTGCAAATTCTCAGGTGACCTCCAGCATCTTTCCCATTACTGCTTTTAATGCATGAATTCTGTTTTGGACTGGTACCTAACTTCTAGTTCTGAATCAGTTCCTGGCGAAGTGCTGTGTACTAAGCTCTAAACAACACCAAAAATATGCAGAGAGCCCAGATGGCTTCCTGCCACCTTGCCCTTCTTTCTTTATGACTGTGAACCACTATGTTTGTTTTGTAACTCAGGAGTCCCAATCAACAGAAAAATCCTTCTAATAAATTCCTAATGGCCTATCTTAACAATGAACTTTATGCAATATAATAGCAGCAAACTCTCAATTTTCTACAGGTCTTTTTTTTAAGCAAGCTTAAATACACCATAGCTAAAAGTAGAATTCTATATGTTAAATGATTCCTGTACAAATGGAAGCACAGCTGTTTAAGAGTTTTCTATAGAAGATGGCTTTTTTCCACTCAAAAGCTGTCTGTACACTGTGAAACACAGTTCAGATGCTTGAACTTATGCTAATTGAAAGATCAACATTTTCCTTTCTTCAGTGAGTACCCTGCTCTTTTCGTCTTCAAGAGGGCTCTCCCATGTGCAAAAAATGAGCTGTAATTATGCTCAGCTCAAGGCAATCTCAGGATCTAAAATATCCTGCCAACCAGTGTGTTCTCAATCTGCCTTGTTAGTTCACAAAATTGTGCATGTGCCTTTGCTAGAGTCTCAAACCTGATAATGTCACATCATTGGGACAGGAAGCATTCTCTGATCTTATCTGAAGTGACACTTGCAATTTCAAGTTCTAGCTTGATGAGATCACATTGTCAGAGCTCCACGTAAGTGTGATCTTTCCTGATTTGCAATTGTATCTGTTCTGAACGATCTTTACACTGTTCAAGCAAAAACATATGATAATATATTTTGTCAGATGCAAGGATAATGAAAGGGTGATTTCATGTTTCCACTTTTAGAAAACCCAATTCATGTGACTAAACTCACTCAGTTTTCTTACCAGTTCTACCCCATCTGTCTAATTCTATTTGCACCTGGAAACTCTAGTACCCGCAAAATATGAGCATGTCAAGGTAGCTCATCCCCTTCATAAAATAGATGAGCCTCATTACCTTTAAACCTCTATTAATTCCATGAAGCTCAGGGCTATAAAATGGTTTGCACATGCTAGAGTTGTTAAAACATATATTATGCCTTAAGTAAAAATATTTAACATGGTAAAAGCTTGTAAAGTTGAAGAATATTTAAATACCTACATTGTGTTATTGACAGTAAGAAAGTCTGTAATATTTAAACCCAGGAGACTCTGAAGTCACATTTTAAATGTTTCTATTCACGATATTAATTTTCTTCAGATGTACAGCATACGGGAAGGAAAGAGCTGTTGCGAATGCTATATTTCCCTTTTTACCATATAGATTACTGAATCCTGTAACACCAAGTAAAAATAGAAGAGGGAAGAAATATTGCATATAGCTAACCTATTAAGACTTCAGGAGTTTCTGAACAAAACTATGGCGGTAAGGTACAAAGAGTTAGACCTTCAACCCCCGTTTAATATGCATTATGACAGAGCCCTACATCAATGCGGATGACCAAGACAAAGAGCATGTTTTGACCTCTCTTTTAACAATAACATGACAGCATATTTATTTGTCTGGATTGTGGCATACAGCACATAGTAAGAAGCAAGACAAACCACAGCTATTTGACTGAACTACTGCAAAGCCAAAAATTGAAAAAATTTTTATTTGTCCATTTAAACTGCCAAAAATAGAAGGCAATAAGAATCTAGAGTATTTGACTTTCTTGAATAATAAGGTTAGATTGGAGTCTTGGTCCTGGAAGGCTGGAGGAGCGGAAATAGAGGACTTTCTCAGCAAGCAGTTTTGAAATCCATACAAAACCTTTAACAATTATTTTTTTCAGCTGAATATTATTCCTAAATAGTCATGTCCAAGCCAGAGGAAACACAATTTACTAGAGTTATCCCCGTATTGCAATAATAATTGTATCCCTCCTACTACAGCATTGCATAAATGTACAGTTTTGTTGTATATCACATATGACCCAGATAAATCACTAAAAATTAAACCTAAAGTGTTGCATTTGGACTGACTAATCCTAGACAAATACTATTTCTTTGATAATGAATCCAAGCCCAAAATGCATTGTATTGTAAGGGAAGTGACAGTTCTGCCAAAACCCTACATAACTTGCAAGATGCAGGCTCATGTGAGATTATTGTGTACTGTGCTGACTAAGAAAAAGAAAGGACAGAATTAGGTTATTGTGATGCTACCATGTACCTTAGGCCATTGCTGAGATGAGAGATGCAGATATAGCGCTGCCTCTGTGCATCCCTTCCAGAGCCAAAGTGTTCTCCAAGTTTTGCTTGTATTTTGGGGACGAAGTAGGCAGGTGCCTCTCCCTATCCAATATGTAGGATATTAAAGTTCTTTTACTGAATGTTATCGTGTCGTATTTATCGCAAAGCTACTCAGATTAATGCATTCGAAGGAGAAGGCTACCTTGCATTATTTCTAAGGGACTGGATTTCTTCTAGTCGCACAATGTGGTTTTGTATTTATTCCNCAATACCTTCCAATATATTGCCTGGTCAGCTAGATTTTTATTGTTTAAAACAGCTTAACCTTTTCCTACCATTTTATAGTGTATATAGAGCTTATTCCAAACCCCTTTATGCTTTGACTGAAAGATGTATTTAGTAGATAGATTTCAAAAGTACTGTGACTGGAAATCTGCATCCTATGGAGACATTTGCAGTAATCTGCTCTTGGCCTAATGCTAGTTATTCTTTAGCAATGATCTGGAAGAAAATACAAAATCTCTGCTGGTGAATATTGCAGACGACATAAAAATTAGTGAAGTGGTAAATAATGATAGGACAGATCATTTCTGTATTCTGGATTTGCATCATTCCGTAAGGTGAGCTCATCTGAACAATATGTATTTTAATACAGTCAAATACAAAGTCATATGCCTGGGAACAAAGAATTCCAATCACATGTACAGAATAGCAGAAAAGTACCCTTGAAATAAAGTGATACTGATGAAGATTTAGAGTTTGTGATAGGTAGTGTCTGAATATGAGCTCCCTGTTCAATATAATGGCTAAGAGAAAAACATTAGCTTTGAATGGGTAAGCAGTGAATGTCAAGCAGGAGGGAGATGAGTTCATGGTAAGACTGAGATAATTGCTAGCATTCTCTGTCCAGATCTTGTTTTCACCCATTAAGAAAAAATCTGAAAAACAGAAAAGGTTCAGGGAGGAACAAAAGAATGATTCTGAGCCTGTGGAAAAAAAAATCCAATAATGTGTGATTTAAGAAAATTAATCTACCTAATTTATCTAAGAGTAGATTAATAGGTGAATTGATACCAGTCTTCAATATCTACACAAAATAACTATTTTATGATTGTGAAGAAGTGTGAATACATCACTAAAAAGGGTAACAATATCTAGTGGATGGAAGCTGGAGCTAAACAAATATGGACTTAAGATAAATCACACAATGTTTTAAAACTGAGGGTAACTGATTACCAGCACAATTTATCTAGGATCAGAATGTATTTTCCCTCTCTGATTATCTTTTTGAAAGATGTACTATTGTTTCAACAGAAGTTAATTTAAAATAGATTATCGTAACAATCCCTTTGGTTTTACAATCCATTAAAGAGACATTACAAATCTCCAAATATGACCCAGAATGCAGATTTTTGTTTGAAGAAGGAAATGTTTACAAAATGAAAGACCTATAGGAATATATGCTTGATTCATTTTAAATCTCC
The DNA here is from genome assembly GCA_013389945.1 of Fregata magnificens. Lineage (NCBI taxonomy): Eukaryota > Metazoa > Chordata > Aves > Suliformes > Fregatidae > Fregata > Fregata magnificens. The sequence continues at coordinate 32,315 of WAAD01003498.1, read as the reverse complement.
AAAAGAAGTGTTTAAAAGAAATAAGAAACCTCCAGTGATAGCTGCAACCCAAATATTATGCATCAGAATTTAAAAGGGAAACCAGAAAAGCAGTGACACGAGTTTCTGTTAACTGTCTGAACTGTCCCAAAATGCTGAAGTAACATAACAAACGGGGAAGGTACAGCACTAAGAATTGAATGCACTAATAGGATAACTATTGGCGTATTGCTTATGATACATCTTGTTTATTGCCCTTTTTAACTTGCCACTGACTTTCTCTTTTTACCACTGAAATGTAGCCAAGATTGTGACATAAAACTATAGCCATTAGATGAAAGAGTTTTGATGAGACATTTTTTGAAATAATGGTATCACTGCTCTATCTTTCTGTGGCTTGTCATGTGAAAGAAATGAAGAAAAATATTGGTGAGGCATTAGAAAATGTTTGACTCTCTAGTAAGGCTCTGTACTAAGTCATGCGAAAGAAGTGCTCCTGTTGCTGAAGACACACAAGGTAAAAGATATTAGTATGGTAATGACACTAGAAAGGGTCAAAGGATGAAGAAGTAATGAGAACAGACATGTCAGAAGGATGAATAGGTGTGGTCATTAATTTCAGTTGAAGAGGCAAAAATGTAGATTCTGGCAAGATTTAGAGGACAAGTAGAGGCTGAATATGATGCAATAGCTATAGGACAGACAAGAGTGGAACACGTTTGGATAAGGCAAGAGAGAAGAGAAACACTCCCTGTGTATAGCATTTATTCTTTTTTACAGGGCAACACCTCATGCTACAGGATGAGCTCAGGGACAGAAAAGGAAAGAGAGCTGCCAAAAGGCAGACTGCTTTTGTCTACCAGGCATAGCTCTTCAAAAACTGCTCACCTCAGTTGATTCAGGGTAGCGTCTTTTTCAGAGCAAATGATGGTAAGTGCAATGACTGAACTATTTGTGAAAGAAAGTGCTTAAGTACAGAAACTCATGGAAAATAAAACTCCCAGACTCAAGAACAGGAGCAGCAGCAAGAGGGAGTTTATCATTTCATACCTCTCCTCTTGCTTTAGAGCCGTTATTAACACTGCTAGGTAACAAGAATGTATATAAACTAGGGGCAAGGATCTCAGCAGGGTACCATCACAACAGCCCTGAAATCCTAGTGATATGTTGGGTTTATAGCATTGTTATGCGTGATGCTCACCTAATCATTTTTCTGGCTGAATACCTACAGCAATGTAGTAATCCTAGAAATGCAGTGAAGATGAGAGGATATGTATATATATTTTAATGGCAAGGTCTTGAGCACTGATGTAATAGAAATAATTATCCAAATATCTTTGACATTCTGATCAAAGATGCCCAAAAGCAAAGAGTTCAGTTATTTAGTTTAAGCTCCCACATTTCAATTAACGTTCAAAGAAATCTTTCCTTCTAGGATGAACAGAAATTAGTTATTGATATAATTATATCAATGAGGAGAAAAAACTTAAAATAGTAGTTTTACCAACTGATATTAGGAACCCATTTCTTTTCAATATCCCATTAAATGCTCTTTCTTTTTCTGTTTGCCAGGGCCTCAGTTCAGCAAAATATTTAAACATTTGAGGTAACTTATTCTATTCAACGAAACACACAGTTTCATACTTAACCATATGTCCCATTGACATTAAGCACATACTTAAAGTTAAGCACACAATTAAAGGCTTAGCTGAACTGGAGACTAAGCTTTTTATGAAAGAAGTTAGTTGCAAAGAGAAAATGATCAGGGGTTCGTTTCTACTTAGTTGCGCTTTACAGCTAGATCTGTGTTTAAAAAGTATAGTGTCTAGAAAGAAATAGTTAATCCTAATTCCTCTTGCAGGAGTCTCTAGACAGAGCCAGCTGTAAAGGAAGACTGATTGGAAAATTAGGGTTTTAGGACTAGCACATCAAGGACCATCAATTCTAGTCACCCAATTACTGTAGACAACCATGTTGCCTAACCCTTGTTAGCTCTTCTTTGGGTCTAGTGGCCAGATAGATCTGGAACTGAGGAACCATTGCCAGCTGCCTGCTTGGTTACCTGGGCCAAAGTCTTTGGTGGCATTTTGTAGAAGCTGGTATTTCTGGAAAAGTTCTCACAGTAGTGTACGATCAGGAAGGTAAAACAATGTAATATGCATCCCTTTAAATTGTGTAATGTTTAACTAACTTCCATCTTGTACTGCTCTCTCACTTCTCAGAGTTCTTATTTAAACTTAGATGTGATGCAGACCCATCACCATCGTTAGACAGTAAAGTTCATAATCTTAGATGATTAAACTGTTGTTGCATTTCTTGAAAAGTGTTTGGAAGAGATGGTAATTTTCCTTTTTGAACTGTCAGGCACTTTTCTCCTAAATTCCCTAAACCACAGATTGATATCTGAGTGTATGTATGTGTTATCTTTAGACCTCATGCCATTCTCATAACCATTTGTGATTACTGTTATTAATTTTTGTCACATATCGTATTTTGGGTTTCATATCACCTACAAGTCCTTTCTTGTAATAAACAGCGTTACTTACGTATGCTTATCTAATTCAATAAAAAAAAGATTCCAAGAGAATCTTTATGCTACAGTTGGATGCAGATAAATAGTCTTTTCAGCACTGCTGTGAGTACAAGTGACATTTTTGAACCAAAACTTAATAGAGAGCGACTGGAATAGCTGACTCCTGATTTTTTGTGGAGATAAAATGAAACTTCAGTCTTCAGACAGTCCTATCATTGATTTTAGTCTTTTATCTCCCATGAAAACATCCCCCTCAAAAATCATTTAGCTGTGGATTTAGCAAAAACAGAAAGTAGATTTTGTCTGTTTTCAAGCTACCCCAGTAACACAGTTATCTGACTTTATTAGGGCATACAGATGCTAGCTGGAGAACAAACCCACTTCTAAGCTTATTTAACCCATTTCTTACCCTGACAGGAAGAAATATATTTAGTGTGTATCCTTGGCAAGTCACACAGAAAGAGTTTGGTGTTGGGAACAAAATAGATGGCGAAAAAGAGTAAATGGAATAATAAGTGGAATGAGGTGTCCTGGCCGACCCACAGTCCAAAATTCTGGGTTCCCAGCAGCCTCATATGTGTCATTGTAGCCTTGCTGCTGAACACGTAGTACAGTTCTTCCCTTCCTCCTGCCATCCATCCTCCTTACCTATCATGTGTACTTGAGCATAACTGGTATTGCAAGCTTCACAGAAGCATTTGATCACTTGTTTCCTATAGGTTGCCAGGACTCATCACATCCATGGTCCTGGGATAGGCCAATGTGTACGGCTACTAATGATGGGACCACAGCTGGGACGGAAGAGCCAGGAGAGAAAGCCTGCTAGCTCTCATCAGAAATACTGTTGTGCTCTTCCCTCTGCTGACACATATTTACTTCTGCAGCCAGAAACCCTGTCCTCACTGAGGGCTGGTGTCGGCATTCCTCTAGAGGTGCTGTGTGTTTCCTGGCACACAGATCTGGTTGGCATGGTTTGCACCATGACCTCCAGGACCCAGCTGTCATTGTGTCAGCCCAGTTCCCCCTCATTCCTGTACTCTGTGGGCCTCCTCGTAAGTTAGTACAGTGTTGATAACCCTCAGGCTGTGCAAACCCTAGGGCAAGGCCATGGAGCAAGGCTCTCATTCTCTGGTGAGTCCAATGGCATGCTCTGCTTGGCAGGAGGAGTACAGCAATACGTAATCTACTCATGCACCCTAATCCCCATGCATGGTCAAAAAGAGCCACTTGTGAAACCATGGTCTAGGAGCACACCTTAACTTTAGACTGAAAATGCTGTGGATAGTGACTGTGACCATGTGAAGCTTGTAGTTAAGACTGATTCTGTGGGTACTTCCTATTCTTGGACACCCCTCCACTTGTGCAATCAAGGTTTCAGAGGAGCGCTCCTGGACTGCAGGCTGTAAGCTGCCAGTGTGGCTGGTTTAGTATGGGGGAATCATCCTATTAAAAATGAGAAGAGTATGTGCCCTGCTTGTTCCATGGTGTACATGAAGATGCATGCTACTAACAGCGTGTGCTTTGCTTGTGCAGGCCTTATTAATCAGCCTTGTCAGATACATGGTGGTGGATATCAGGCATGAAAGCCTTGGAGCATGGAACATGCAGATTTCACATACAGGTACCTTGGCCAGGTCTTCTTCTTCCCTACCAGGGGCATGCAGGCCAGAGTGCTTTCCAAAAAACCTTAGAGTACTGTTAGACAGTTAGACTGTCTAGGCTGTTAGACTGTTAGAGTACTGTTTCACTTGCTAAATAACTAATTTTTAGTTTTCTAAAAAACCCTAGTGTTTACTGCATTGCTGCATGGGCTTGTAGGTCTGATCCGGAATTACTCCACCTGCAGGAGTGGACCTTCAATGTGCAGACTTTGCAGGTGGCCAGTTTCAGGAATGTGAGGAGATTCAAGCAGTGGAATGAATTTATGGAAATCTGTATGATAACAAGGGAACAGAATAAAAGCTTCTCTCTAGTTCAAGACGAACACAGGAGGGAAGGAGGGAGGAAACAGAATTTGCTTATGAATGCATAGTAAAGCCTGAAGCAAGTGTACTGGATGAAGGAGCAGAGAATCTATTTGCATTAGCTTAGCTGTGTGTGGTTATGTTTGTCTAGTAATTGGGCAACTAAAACCTTTGGGAAGTCTTTCCCTGAGAGCAAGTTAAATGAAAGGCAGCAGTTACAGAATGAACGTGTGCAGAGACGGGGAGAGGAGGAGGAGGAGGGTAGAGGTTGGGTTTGTCAGCGTTCTGCAGACTGAGGTGGGAAACTGCTGTTCTTTGTTTAAATGTCTGATCCCACTGTGGAAATTCTTCGCTGCTATTAAAAAAATGCAGTGGGGACCAAATTTAATTGCCTAGTTACTGAAAAGGAGAAAATGGTGGCTCTATTGGAAACAATGGTATTAAGGTGATAGTTCATGATCCTGCCACAGGCTTTTCTTTGGTAGGGTCCTGATCCTCAAAGTTGCTGAGTGCTAAGGCAATTTGTACAGTGGGACTCCATATGGAAACAGATTGGAGAAGGTCAAGTTTTCCATGGTGACCTTTGCTATCACCACTAATCGGGTGGTGCCTCAGTGTATGGCTCAGCATAGCCCACTGTTCTACATCTCACCATTGTCCCAGAGCTGTCCCTGGCTCTGCCAGCCGGTAGAGTTGGCATATTTGCCTGTTTGCTAAAGGTAAAATGTTGAGGAAGCCAACTATTGCTTTCATTTTGATAAAAATTTGATTGTACATCCTGTGCTAATTGTAACAGAGCTCTTTGGCTGTCTGTCTCTGCACATGCATCTCTTGCAAACCACTGCTTACTGCAACTTTCTGCACAGTGCCTAGCAGCTGGTGCTGCGCACAAAGAGGCTTATTGAGCATTTCTTGATGCTGGGCACTGCTCTGGTGGCTAGAGCTGAGAGAACCACAAGATGATTCAGTGTTTGTTGATCCACCCCCTTGCGCTCTACACTCTGTCCTGAGCTTGAACCCCAGCTTTCAGAGCTGCCGTTCAGCTACCCCATATAAAGCACCAGGACAGCTGTTGATTGTAGCTTTGAACTGTTACGGTACCATGGGCTCAAGCTAGCCTCTGAAAATCATGCATGGATGATCCCCATGTCCCTTTGGGGAGATATCTACCCATATTTCTCATCTATGTCCTGCGCATGCAGAGTGTGAGGAGAGGGAGCAGTGAGAGCTGGGAGCACAGCTCCCCCTCCCCTCCTTGCAGAGCACAGACTGCTTCTGGCTTGCCCATGCTGTTTTGTTTTGTTGTTTTGTTTTGTTTTCCCCTTATCTAACCCTTTACAAAAAAATACTGAAGAGCTCTAAATCCTAGGGGCAAGCCATCCTGCTCAGTGCTTTGTTGCAGCCCATGTTTGCCTATTGCAGAAAAGCCTATGTGCAGCCTGAGCTGTGTACAGTACATGACAGATCTCAGGGCTGTACAATGCTGAGATCATCCCAGGGATGTGAAAATAACAGTCAGGCAGTGAAGATCTCTGACAGTCAATACGTAACACCAAAACTGATAGAGGGAGAGTGTATTTGAAAGAAAGTCATATGTAAAATCTAATGGGGGGGGGGTGTTAAAGCTAGATATGCAGTTTCCATGGACACCCATTTTTATCTTATAGTATGTTTCCTTTTATTAAATATGCATAACCAGGCTTGCTCAGGATGTGAAGTCTGGTGTTTGATTTTCTTTACATTGTCACTAGGGAATTACTAATAGGCAAGCAGATTTCTGAAGACATTTAGGACAGTTTTACCTTCCTGCTATCAAAGATGGCTTAACCCTTAGGAAGCCAGCCAGATACAGGGAAAGGACAGAGACTACAGGGAAGGCAACTCCTGTATGCAGTGTGAAAGGCTCATCTTCCCCTAGCATGGCCCATTTTTCCACTGGAACAGTCTTTTCTTTTGGCAGGCTTTCCCACCATGTACTCCTTCTCTTGTTTTGCCTCTTTCCTTAGCCTTGATAGCAGCAAATATTTATTACTGATAAATCTGATTGCCATGGCAGGTGTTGGCCATGGGACTTGAGAACTTGCGGCTGCACAGGGAATAGGTATGTGAAGCAAGAAAGCTCAGTGTTTAAGCAGGGATGACTTGGGGGGTTTTTTTTGGTTGTTTTATTTTGGAGACATCTTGGTTTAGAAGAGGAACCTTTAAAAAGAGAAAAGGCCTCATCTGCTTTTTAGGACAGCCTGGGAAGTATAGTGGTGAACTGAACAAGCTGGGGGCCCTGGTGATGCAGGATGCAGAGAAGGCAGAGTTACTAAGTGCCTTCTTTGCTTCAGTCTTTACTGCTAAGGCTGGCCCTCAGGCATCCCAGCCCCCAGAGGCAAGAAAGAAAATCTGGAGAAAGGAGGACTTCCCCTTCTTCGAGGAGGATTGGGTTAGGGATCACCTAGGCAAACTGGATCCTCACAAATCCATGGTCCCCGATGGGATGCACCCACGAGTGCTGAGGGAACTGGTGGATGCTGTTGCTAAGCCACTCTCCATCATCCTTCAAAGGTCATGGAGGACAGGAGAGGTGCCCAAGGACTGGAGGAAAGCCAATGTCACTCCCATCTTCAAAAAGGGCAAGAAGGAAGACCCAGGAAACTACAGGCCAGTCTGCCTCACCTCCATCCATGGAAAGGTGACGGGACAGTTCATTCTGGAGGTCATCTCCAGGCATGTAGAGGAAAAGAAGGTTATCAGAAGTTGTCAACATGGATTCACCAAGGGGAGATCATGCTTGACCAACCTGATAGCCTTCTATGATGGCGTGACTGGCTGGGTAGATGAAGGGAGAGCAGTGGATGTTGTTTATCTCGACTTCAGCAAGGCTTTCGACACTGTCTCCCATAACATCCTCATAGGTAAGCTTAGGAAGTACGGGTTAGATGAGGGAACAGTGAGATGGATCGAGAACTGGCTGAACGACAGAGCTCAGAGGGTTGTGATCAACGGCGCAGAGTCTGGGTGGAGGCCCGTAACTAGCGGTGTTCCCCAGGGGTCTGTACTGGGTCCAGTCCTGTTCGATATATTCATCAATGACCTGGACGAAGGGATAGAGTGTACCCTCAGCAAGTTTGC
>WAAD01003498.1:0-24604 GCA_013389945.1 Fregata magnificens | reverse complement strand
TGATCAGGGGACTGGAGCAGCTCTCCTGTGAGGAAAGGCTGAGAGACCTGGGTCTGTTCAGCCTGCAGGAGAGAAGACTGAGGGGGGATCTTGTTATGGCTTACAAATATCTGAAGGGTGGGTGTCAAGAGGATGGGGCCAGACTCTTTTCAGTGGTGCCCAAAGACAGGACAAGGGGCAATGGGCACAGATTGGAACACAGGAAGTTCCACCTTATGAGAAAATATGAGGAAAAACTTCTTTACTGTGAGGGTGACAGAGCATTGGAACAGGCTGCCCAGAGAGGTTGTGGAGTCTCCTTCTCTGGAAATATTCAAAACGCAGTCCTGTGCCCCTGCTCAAGCAGGGGAGTTGGACAAGATGATCTCCAGAGGTCCCTTCCAACCCCAACCATTCTGTGATTCTGTGATTCTGTGTTTCTGTGGTGTCTTACTAAGGTGTCCTACTTCAGAAAGACTAAGCAGTGGGTTACACTGAACTTAATACAGTGCATAACCAAAGAGAAAAAGTAGGTGTGTAGGGGGGTGGGGTGGGGTCTTTTTTTGAGTTTTATTAAATTTTAGTGCAGAATTATTTCTTTCAGCTTGCTGATGAAAAGGCATTATAGGTGGCAGACAGTTTTCTGAAGTTTCCCTTCTGTTTTCCAGTCAGCACCAAAGCTCAGTGTTCTGAGTATCATCAACTTAAGGCACAGCACTCTTAAATGGTCTGACCTTCACTTAGCTTATACCACAGACGAGTGGTTATGAAAAGCTATCTTGCCCATATGGAAACATAGCTCTGGCCTCAGAGATGGGGGAAAGCAAAGAATAGCTAAAATATCGATTCACATGATCGTATTTCATATACTTTTGTAAAGTTAAAGAAGATGCAGAAAAAAATGGTCATGTTGTTCTCTCTTTTCTTTTTTTTCTTAAATCTGGATCCCTTCTTTAAATTAATTTCATCTTTGATCTTCAGGAACAACAACTGGTGCCAAATTCAGCAAGTTTATTAGAAGCTATTGATCCCACATTGTTCTGTGTTCAGGTCCCCACCTGGTCATCTGGTTCAGATTCATACTGCTTTTTACATTATTGCAGCCTTCTGGAATCAGGGAACATATATTTCTCTGTCAGGTTTAATCATGAGAACATTGTCAGTGTCTTACTGATGTGCCATTTAGAAAAGAGAAGGTGAAAAATTCAGAATTATTCTATCAACCTCACTTTACTCTTCCCATTAAAAAGAAAGAGTATAGGGCAGGTTCTCCACAAATGTCATCACTTATATCTGCTTATACTGCAAAGTCTTCTACCTGAAAGCTCTCATGAAGTTTTTATCCATTAGCCCCTTCTTTATCAGGTCCATTTTATACTATCTTGGACACCGTGCCGAGCAGCAAACTATGAAAGCCAAGAAGCAGAGCAAAGGGCAGGTGGCATAGAGGCTGATGCAGAAGGAGGTGATTCATTTGGCATTTCATCCTGATCAGATTACTACATTTCATTTAGTCATTGGAATCTGACGTCTTCTGACACTCCTCATGGCAGACAGGAGGAGAGGTGGATGGGGGGAGGAAGTGTTGTACAAAGCTCTGACATGCAGCAGGGCAAAAAAAATTTGTTGCCATTCTTTTGTATTGTTACACTGGCAAATACAAAATAATTGCTTTCTAGCACATATATAGAGTCTCTTGGCTGTGACTAGGAGGCAGGTTACACTCAGTTCAGTGCACGTCCTTTCTAGCAGAGGAGACCCGGCCTGAAAATGCATCTACGGAGATTGCATAACTCTGTCTTCATGAGAGGCATGGACAAAGTGGCCGCCTTTCTCTCTTACATAGCAAGTACAGGATCCTGGCGAAGGTTTGTAGTCTGACCAGGTGTATGGCCATGTGCCTTAAACTCCTGTTATTAATCAGTGTTAGTTTATAGCCTGAATGTGAGTCAGGTAGTTCTTCAATAAGGCAGAAATGGATTCTGCATGGTGAAACCTTGAATTCCTTATCCCAGTGCTACTGATGAGAGTGTGAAAAGGACTTAGAGAGGTATGTCTTTATCCCTTTATCTGTGCCTAGGTAAATGCATACACCTGTCGCTTACCTGCCTCAGGGAGCTCCCTTGTGCATCCTCCTTTTACTGTCCTGCGGTCTTGTGGGAGGCAGGGAATCAGAATTAGCGATTAATATTGTTTCACTAAAGTGCCTTTAGAAGAGATTTTTTAGCTGAAGCCTCTCCAGTGATAATGATTTCCAGCAGGGCTGACTGCCCAGCGGGGCTAGTGATAACCTGCTGCCAAAGTACTAAGCGATGCTTCGATTAGCGCAGCTCACTGCAGTATGTTCAATTTGCACTTAGTGTGGATGCAGTCCTGAGTTACTTTTCACACCGATCCTCTTTGGCATGGCAGGTTAGTAGTGAGCTGCATTGATTGCTTAAGGCATGCAGACATGGTAACACATGTAATTTTGATGACAAACAGGGATCTATATCAATGCCCCTACTCTGAGAAGGTGGTCTGTGGTCTACAGCTGCCAGTGCTGTGTGTGATTAGTCAGCCCTAATGCTGAACTCTGCAGATTAATGTGTTGCTCTTCTCCCATTATATCCCTTCTCCATGAGGCAGTCTATCTCTTGCATCAGTAATGACCAGCTGCAGAGCCTCAGGGTTTTCTCTAGCTACTTTTAACTGATCTAGCACTTCTTATTTTTTCCATGCTCTGCCCTTTCCTTGATTGGTAAATTCCCCAATGGCTTTAATCAAGCTGTGTTGAGCCTAGCAGCTCTGGCAAGTTTTCTTTTGTTTTAATAAAAGGTGAGTTTGTTCCCCAGGCAGGTTCTGCCAGCTCAATTTCAACTATTGCACATTTGTCTTTTTAAAACGGGGGCCTCCCATCTCACAACCATAGGCAATACAATATCCTAGGTGAACTCCTGCAACCTGCCCTTTCCCCTTCAGAGGAAAAAGGGACTTTTCCATCCCACTTCACTGAGGTCAGTATTTTGCCCAGTGCATTCTTCATTCACAGCTTTAGGCTAATGGACACAAAGGGTTTAGTTGTGCGGCTGATGTTCAGCCCAGCCTCAGACCTCAGATGGCCACTTGGGCTCTCCAGAAATGTCCTTAATTAATATTCTGACAATGATAATGTTCGAACCTGCAAAGCCAAAGTTAGGTATCCCTGAGATCTCACTGCCTGTCTCAGTTCTCAGCCTCTCCCTTTTTCAGGCTCAAAGCTGGGAGAAGTGTTTCAAGTAAACAAACTCTTTGGAAAATTGCCCCTAAAAGGGGAGAGCAAAAGTGCTTACGATTTTGGTCAATGTAGATGTGTAGATTTGGTTAGGAGACTGTATTATTATTATTATTTCAAGCTTTTCTTGAGATATTAACTTTGCAGCAGCTCCTAATATTTACAAGCAGACACGTGGGTTATGGAACTGGAGGGCAGGTGAGGGGAATCCCAGATAAATCATGAAGACTGAGAAGCTGAAGTAATATAGACTTTCTCAATTCCTGAGTATCCCTGCAACTTGTCCTAGTGTTCCCTCTGGGATATGTTGTTCCTTCTGTCAAGGTTGTTTTAAAAACCATTCTCGGATTTTATATGGGGTTTTTTTTAAGCTTCCAGCTATCAGTAAAGCCAGAAAATACAAAGGTAAGGCTAATTTATCAGGAACATTTCCAAAATTTAGACACTAGAAGTGTGAAAATTGCTATTAAAAGCATCTCTGTAATGCATGTAGCCCTGTACAAATAGAAGTGCAGTGAAAAGTCAAGATGAGTGCAATGTAGGGCTGTTTCAGGCAGAAGAAATCAAAATTGAAACATTGAACCAAAATAACACTCTGGTGTGAAAAATTATCAAAATTTATAAAATGCAGTAATTTATTGAGTTCTAATTCTCTCATTCTTTAAACGCTGATTACAGAAAGCAGGTGATGGCTAATTAACAAAAGTAGGAGGGGTTTAGATACCATCCTCCACTCATTCAACAGGTCATTGACTAGAAATAGTCCCCACAAGATGGAAATCCAGATTTAGCTGCTTTCCTGCCTGGTGGACATAGAAACCACCTCTCCACCTCCCAGGAGAAGCAGCTGCTGGATGTCACGTGCTGAGCCTGTCCCACTTGTGTGAAACACTTCAGTGCTCGTAGGAAGAGTGAGGAAGGAAGGGAAAGCATGCGAACCTCAGTGTAACACCTAGGATTTTCAGCTGGGGTGTGGAACTGCCTCGTGGGTCTTGCTCCAATTAACATATGCATGGACAGTGTCAGAGGACAAACTACCTCAAGTCCCAGGAGGGATGTATGAACCCTTAAAGCAAGGCCGTGCCAGGATGGGCTGAATCAGATCCTGTGCACGTTTTCTTTAGGCATCACCGCAGTTCCAGACATGCGATTCAAACAAGAGACCCCAAATTTCTTATTGCTCACCATTCTCTAAAGTCTTGCCAGGCAGGAAGGCAGGGAAATGAGGGAACAGCTGCAGTGGTCTGTCTTGGCTGAAAAGACAACACGCAGATCCTGGCAGGGTGGGAGATGGCATACCGCTTTCTGCGGAGAGGAAGTGGACCTCAGTAAAAATTAATTGAGTGGGTCTGCATTAAACTGTTGGGTAAAAGGTAACAAAACCATCTACCATCTCTTCTGAGAGTCCTGGCTCAATATTTTTTTCTCAGATGGAACCATTAGGAAATTTGACCTGAATTCAGAAATAGTTTCTGGACAACAGAAAATGCATTTTTTGGTGACTTTATTATTGACTCAAAAAAATATGTTTACCCAGCACCACAGCAATATAAATGGCTTTTATCTCCATTAAAAACAGGCTTATTTTATCTGTCAGTGATGTACTTCAAATCTCATATTTCTGTTACAAGCAGGTTTGTTTTATCAGTGACTTACTTTAAATCTTGTAGTAGGGTTCTGCCAACCCTGATTTTCTTTATGGCCGGACACAGACCAAGGAAAAGTAGGTTCATATACTCTACATTCACAATCAGGAAAATAGTGGGCTTGGAAAGCTTTCCTTCCCAGTTCAGACTTTGTCCATACCCAACAGAATGAGAGGGAGGTATTGGGGCAATTCCTGAGGTTTTCCAGCCATGGAGGAGCGAGAACTGGGGGCAACTGGGCAAGTTAGGGAGCCCTGCAAACAGCGAGTGAGAGAGGGAGGAGCTCATGCCTAAGCCACCGTGTGGGTCTCCAAAGACTCTGATGTTCCCTCTGCAAGGACCATGAATTATACAAATGTCATTAGCTATAGGATGCAGTATGTCTGCATAAATAAACCTCCCAGGCCCAGATCAAGAAATTATTGCACTTGCTTTCTGAACAGAACAAAGATTAGTGTGGTGATGAAGCTGTGCACTTAGCGTTGAAGACATGAATGTATGAAGTCAATTATAAAAGGAAAGCTCTGTGGTGTGCAAATAATTGGTACAACTACAGTGGCTCTTCTGTGTGGAATATATCCTTAGTGTATTGCTGCAGCCTTCCTACACAACTCAAGAAAAGTAACTGATTAGAAAAAGTAAACACATCCTACAAAGTAAGTGTGAATGGAACAAAGATGGGGAGTTGGGGGTTAGCAGTGGGGTACATATTAATTAATATTTTGACAGCCCCAACTATGAATTTCCATACTTTGAGATATTTGATGTTCTTTTAAGTACAGCCAGAACTCAGAATTCTCAGAGTCATTAATGTGATCATTAGTGCTGGGCACCCAGTGAGTGTTAGAAACAAACAAAGACATAGTTTATGTTCAGAAGTATTTACAATTTGAATTGAAATAGGGCACAGTGAGCGGAAATGATGAGCAAACAAAATACAAGAGAGAGGTCGTTAAGTCGGAGTTTTGGTAGTGCTCCAACACTTCAGTGAGACTATTTGAAGTGTGCAGGTTGCTGTGGTATTGCTGCATCACCCCTCTCCATCCCTTCTCCACAACACAGCTTTGCCAGAGGTAGTACCCAAGGTTTCTCCTTATGAAATGTTAAGGTTATTAAATTCAGGAAAAGTCACATACACCATAATAACATCATGCCCTCAAATCTTTGAATTAGCTGATCTAATTTAGTCACTTAGGCCGTGGTCATTTCAGGGTATACACAGCCTGTCAGAGAACAAGTTGCTTCAAAAGCTCTTGTGGGGTTGATTCACATCAATACCTCTCCTGGCAGCTCGGTGAGTCCAACACACTCTCTTCATCCTTTCACATGTCTCTTGAGTGCCTGATTTCCCTCTCATCCACCACTGAGGTAAAAGAGGGCTGAAGATAAGCAGGTTCTTGAGGGTGCTCCATCTGAAGTCTTCCCAGTGGGAATGCCCGGCAGGCAGCACCAGAGCCAGCCATGAGAGTGCTCCAGCTCCTCTTGGGAGCTGCTGTAGTGGCTGTGCCCCTCTGCAGAGCTACCTACTGGCTGAAGAGGAGGAGGATATTGCCGCCCCAGAAATGAGGACTCCCCGGTGTATCATTCATGGGGTTCCACCTTTGGGATGGAGGATTTCACTACCTAGATGAGATTTTGGGGAAGTCTCAGTGCTAAGCGGAGCAGTGCTTAATTACAGCTATATCCAGAGAGTGTAAGTACCACATCCCGTGCCTCATCTGTTATGCATCTCATTAACGGGCTAAGTTTAAAACCCAAAAAGACTCATGTTAGCTCTTGCTACAAGCAGCAGAGGAACACAAGAAGTATTTAACCAGTGTTCAGTATCCAGTATTAAATTCAATTTAAATAGGATTCTGTGTCTAAACGCTAGGCAGCTTTTTCCACGGCCATTTAGGGTTGAAGTGGGGCTAGCATAACACAGACAAGAAATTAAGCCAATATTAAAAAAGATTGAAATGGCATTTCAAAAGATCTCTAGCTGCACACATAGTTGCTTGCGCAGTGGATGGTCCATCTGGCAAGTTGTTAGAAGGCTAGAGAAAAAGGAAAATGGACACTGAATAACAAGATGGTATACCTTTTTTAGACTTGGTGAATTATTGGTCCATTATCTGACTGGGTTTTCCTCTCTCCCTCCCTCCTTGTTTTTAGGGTTTATAATTTTGTCCACTGTCATAGTCTTGAGGGGATTTTGTGGAGTCTCTGGCATGTCTTGGCTTTTTGGATTTCATTCACTACCTCTCCTTCCTTCATTTAGTGGTGGGAGGGGGACGTTCTGTCCTATTCCAGGCCAGAAGGAGGTGTTGAATGGCTGCAGTGACATTTCCCATGTAACGTCTTGGCCACCTCCCCTTTGGTGGAGGATGGTGACTGTGGAGGACCCCCCTGCTGATTACCACAGCTGATTACTTCTCTTCAGGAGCAGAACCCAGGCAGGCTGTGGGGCTCTGGCAAGCTTTCCTGGCTCACAGGTAGCACAGGAGGATTTGGCCCACTTTATGTCTTCCTCTGGTGCTTCTGCTAAATAAGAAGCACCTTTCCCTGAGCTGCCCTAGTACTGTGGAGGTAAGAAGAGGTTACAAACAGAAGTCTTAATTCCCTGCACAGCATGGAAGTAACACTCAACATCTAGTTGCCAAGGAACAAAGTTCCTCCTAAGGAATAATGAACAATGGAGAAGCCAAAAATACTATTAGAAACTATTTGGCACTATACCATGTTTTTACTTTGTCTCAAGCCTTCATCTTATGATTGCCTTGATAAAGGTGTAGAGCACAGGATAAAATGATGGAATGGGCAAGGAGTATAGATCATTTGTTTCCTCTTCTATGTCACTGCTTTGCAGAGAGGACATTCCTCCCAGGGGACACATGCATCATTTTTCAAGTTCTGTGTGAATCTTCTAAAGAAGATATCTGTTGATCATGCTCAAATTTATCTGGGGAGTATATCTATCTCAGCAGAGAGAAAAATAATTTGTTTTTTAGATCTGTCAGTCAGAGCAAACATCTGTCCTTACAGTGAGGAAAAATGATAGGGTCCATATCCATATCCCCTGTGACAAGTTATCTCCAAGGAAGGGATGAGTCTCACTGTTAACATGATCTGCAGGAGAGACAGTGGTATGCAGCAGTAGCAAGAATTGCTTTCCTAAAACAAAGAATATCCCTAAAATTTCTCATTTACACTCTGCCTTATTGCTGGGAGAATTTTACACCATCCCCAGAAAACCTTCAACCCTTTTTTGTCTGCATTACTGTTCAGATTTAAAGAAATGGAGTACAGTTTCTCAAAGAGAGAGGTCTCACAAGCTGCAGGAGACTACAGACTGCAAGGACACACCTTCCGTCTTTGAGTCCCAGCCATAGACTTTGGACTTCCCAATCTTATCAAGGTGTTTAGGACAATAGAGTGTCTTTAAAAAGTAAATCAGACCTTGAAGTAAGAGAACAAAGCTTATCATGTCAAGTGGCAGAACACAGGAGTAAAGGAATAGTGGCTGTAGTCTTCGGTGAAGGCACAGGAAGGAGAAGGATAAAATGAATGATAATCAGGTTGTCATGTTTACAGTTTTATGACCTGTACAAGCTTAATAGAGTTTAATAGAGTGGAAAAGCCATACCTTTGAAGCTGCTGTTGGAATGCATATTGCCTTATGGGGTTAATTGAGGAAGGCCCAGAATTCTGTAAAATCTTAATAGTGCCATTTAAATGAGTAAAATATACATACACTGTTATGTTGACAGGATAAAACAATTAAAGCAGTAGCTCTTGGCTATACTCACATATTATCTGCTGTATATTATCTTATCCACCTTTAATGTGTTTTCTTTATCTGCCCTGTGTGCTGGTGCTGTCAAACCACTCCTCTCCCACTTTCCTTGTCCTTTTTGTAACTGTAGACACTGTTTTCCTCTCCTTCCCCTTTCTCTACCCTCAGCACTGCATTCTGTTCCCCCCTGCCTTTTGCCATAGACTCTACAGGGTGCTATGTTTTGGAGCCCTTTCGCCAAAGCTGTTGGGGTGTCATATTTATTATTGTTGGCTTTGAAAGTTTACAGCAATTTGAGACAGAGCTATTGATGCAAAACCTTTATTACAGAAGGAAGCTTTAAACTTGAGAAAATATGGGAACAAGTACAGCTAGAATGTTTTTGGGAGGAGGGGGAGGTTTGTGTTGCTTTTCTCAGCTGACTCTTTCAGTTCTGACTTGTTTTCTCCTTATTGGTCCATTCCATTAATGCTTCCCTAGGATATACCATAAAACTATAGTTCTTAAGGCTCACTAGCTATGTAGCCATATTTAGATTTTTGAAAACAAGTAACACATCCTTAAGGGCTCTTAAGTACACCGGCGATAATGATAACTGAAACAGCGAGAGATCTTTCCTTTCTTGGGTAAAATACTTCTGCAGGACAGTGCCACAGCCCTGGCTATATTCCATCAGTGTCATCCCTGGCTCACTGTCATGGCTTGCTAGTCCGGAACAAAGCTCTCAGACATGTTGCAAGGAATAAAAAATCTTAGAGAGAAAGAGAGCTAATGACCACAGTCAGAACTATTAACATCAACCAAAGCTGAGTTAAAGGAACATGTGGCAGATCTACACACTAGGGTCCCTTTGTGACTTTGATCCTGTGCAGCTGTAGAACAATTCAGCATAGCAACACCTCCTGTAAAACAGCTCAGTGACTGTGCTAATTGCTAAACTGAGAAAAACCAGCATTAAATAACACGAGGGTGACCACACTGTTTCCGCCTTCAATCACTCAACAACAGATCAAACACAGAGCTCTGTTGATGAAATGCAGTGAGAAGGAACAGGAGACCTGGCACTTGTGCTGTACTTAGAGCCTGAGTCTCATCTAATACACCCAGGGGAAGAAGACGAGATAACTTTAAGGCACTTTGGGTGTTTGGGGGCCATCTTTTCTGCTCTTCCATCAGTGCAGAATAGGTACATATTCCTGATGAATGGGTTTGGGGGCTGGAAGGAAGCAAGTGTCTGCAAAACCCTAAATGCACATCGGCCAGCCCCAGGTTTCTGACGGAGAGTCAGTGAGGAGCCATAAAACCAGCTCTTCACAGATGGGACAAAACTTCTGGCCAGAGTGAGGTAAAGTATTTGGCCCTGCTGTAAGAAGACTTTAGGCAAACAAAGAGACCTGAAAAGATTTTAGCTTGTCTGAGAAATGGACTGGTAGGTGTTGAACTGAACTACGTTGAAAAATGTAGTGGACCACCTATCATGGATGTGGATGCTTATTATTCAAAATACAAGGTATTTTCATTATGAAATTAAGGTAGGTTTGAACTACAGGAGCGGGATATTACCTTACATGCTTTTTTCCCCCTTGCAATTGGTGTTATACTATTTGCTATTTGCAGATCTGAAGCGGGCAGCCTTTTGTCAACTACAGTCATTGCAGGTGTTTTCACTGTAAAGATCTGGGGAATGCAACAAGATGGAGATTAATTTGCAGGTCTTGCCTAAAATAGCCCAGTCCATGTATTTTAAGCATTCATTCCACTGTAAGACAGTGATAAATTAGAAATCCCTGCCCCAGTAAGGCTTGTTAGTAAATCTGATACGCAGGAAGCTGACAACTCTGATGCATGGAGTTTCGAACCTGCTTGTTGGAAAACCTGCCTTCTGCCCACCTCCCACCCCATTGTTAGAAAGTATATCCATCAAATTTTACACGGGATAGCTCAGATTGCTATCTGGATGATAGCAGCAACATTTTCTGCATTAGCAACTCTACAGATAATGTCTTGAGGATTGAGAGAGGGAGTTTAAGTCTGAATAAATATCCCATGATATTCATATTTAATCATTGTACTTAGAGACTGTCTAATCAGTCAAAGCAACAACTGTTACTGACATATAGGTTTCATAAAAATATATACTACACTGAAGCAATAAGCCTTGTCCCTTTAAATTCACGTCGAGCCTGTAAGCGGCTCCCAGCCAGAACAAACTGTGACCTTAGAAATAGAAACTGATGGCTGTAATGAAAAAGCCATGTTACCCAGGAATGACTTTGGACATATCTACATGACTGGAGGAAGGGAAAAGGAGAAACTGTCCTTTGAGTAGCTTGGTCTGGCAAATAGTGTACCTTTGTAACTCTATTAGCTTCTGAGTTTGGGACAGATTAAAGCTGTTAAACCCATGTACCCAAGTACACATGTTTTAACATCACCATCACCACCTTGGAGGCTTTTTCCCCCTTCATAAATGCCAACAGGATGGGAGAAAGGGGGGAAACAGTGAGGGAAGAGGGGATGGTTTTGGAGAGACTAAAATGTTTCTGTTTCTCTGGGTACAAAACTACAATACTTGGGAAGTGACATTTGCAGGAAGAAGGAAGGAGACAGTGAAAACGGGCTGACAGAGGGACAGAGATGTGATTTGAAAATTTCTAGAACAGACAGAGCAGATATATTGTTGATGTGCAGTGAGTAGAGTGTACCATAACCAGTTCGGCTGAGGTGAGCTGGCATGTGCTTTCACAATGAAATTTGGCTCCTCCACCACGTGACATATTGTCTGGTTGCTGCCCCATCATTTAACAGCATGGCATTCTGCTTAGGACAGAGCAAGCTGTTCTGTACCTTTAGAGACAGTCAGTACGTGTAGCTACGTCTTGAATGTTTTCACTGTAGCATATAATAGAAAGGCTCTCCACCGTAAGCATTAGCAATGCAATTTCATAACTATCTGTTCAGACAGTGCACAGGAGCTTGAAAAACAACTTGAGACACTTTATTCCCTCCGGGAAATGCCATCCGAGAATATGTTAATCTGACAAATATGCGAAAGGCCGTCCCCTATTGGTGAACCATGAAGAATACCACCTTCTTTTTTTTGTATATATGTGAGATGTGCTCCTCCCTGCCGAGAGTGGAACAATCCTTACCCTCTCATCAAACCACACAGCTGAAAAGTACAGAGACATTGTGCTGCCTCTTTTGCCTTGCAATGTGAATTCGATATTATCTGTACCACCTTTGACAATGCACTTGAAATTAATCGGAGGAGAAATGTTTTTTTTGGTTATATTTAACCATGAACTTCGATCAGTTGCATGCAATTTTAACTTCAGAGCTGCGCGTCCAAAGTCCTTTCTAAAAAGGGCAAAACGTTACCCAGAGATACATGGGAGCTTGTATTATCTGAGTCTCTGAAAAGACACACTCAGGGGAAATGAGTGTACATCTGGGAAATTAAGAATCATTTACTATGAATCTCTCTGTGAGAGATGGACAGTATCAAAAGAAAGATCCTCAAAACATCAATCCTTTGCCCATTCCATGTTTTCATTGCAGTTGCCTTAGCTCATCTTACTTTAAGATTCTTGCATTAATTTCTGGCAGACTAGAGACTCAGTCAAGTCTCTGAGGAGACCATAGCCAGACCCACTGTTCCTCAGCATTTCAAGCTGCACTGGAAGCATCTGACTTCCCTGCCTGTCATCTGAAAAAAACCCATGGAAACTACACAGTCCTCTAGTCCTTTTTCAGGCTTCCTTTCTGCCACAGGAGACTTGCTGAGGCCTTAGGTACAATAATAATTTGGCATCCTTAGGGCAGATCAGTCAGAGGATATATCAGGGAGACACAGACAGGGTCAGGTGGGCCGAGACCTCTACACCTACACAGTATGCAGCTTGACGGCTTTGCTTCGGATATAGTCTGTCTGGTCCCCTAGATTGGACTTCTCCACCAGGCATGTTGTTAAAAGCTCTCCGAAGGCTCCATTGTTAGTGCAGACTGTCACATCCCCATTAACGGTTGGCACGTGTTTGGTACACGCCTGGACTGGAGCTTCAGGGTTAGCTGCTTCCAAAAGCCACTAAATGGCATGCACCAAAACTGCTCCACAAATTGAACCAGCACAGAACTGCACTGGCTACTAAACAAAACAATTATCTTTGTGAGTACTTTGTAGGATGGCAGAGGGAAGCTTTCCACTGTTATTGCTTGTATCTTAAATAGGTAGAGAGCATCACTTGCCAGTCCTGGTCCTTCTCCCCCTATTCCTTGGGGTAGGGTAGGTCTCCCAAATTTGGTCTATCCCATGATGCTCAGATAGGCCAGCACTTTTCACTAATGAAAATAATTTAACTTAGGGTGAAAAAAGGAAGAAAGGCAGAGAAGAGCTGCTTGTTGTAGCACGTAGCAGGATAGTGGGCTGACGGCCCACTAGTCCCTAGTCTAGAGCTTGTGAACTTATCATTCCTCAGCTGCACAGGATCTGTGAAGTCAAATAGCACACATGCTCAGGCAAGCTCCTCTTTTCCGAAGAGAGAGTTAGTATTGCCATATTTCCCCCAGCTTTCTCAAAGACAGGAGACTTCAGTGTAGTGAGGCAAATTTGCATGTCCTGACAGGTTTTTCTTGACTGTCTCTCAGATTCATCATTCCTTCATAAAGGGCAATAGCTTTTCCTACCTCTCACCCCCTAACCTTCCTGCTCTCCAGACACCCTAAGGGTCTTGGATGGCATTTCCCAGAGGCAGTAAAGTGTCTCAAGCTGTTTTTCAGTAGCTTTTTTTGGAACCTGAGGAGGAATTAATATTTCACAAAAGTGACTGGGTGGGTGGAGTGGGGAGCCTGAATACAAAATCCACTTGTTGATTGGGATTCTGGGGTGGGAGCAAAGGAAGAAAGCTTTGCAGGGAGTGTTTTCAAGCTCTTAAGAGCATGTTTTTCCAAGTGCTGTTCTTAAACATAAAACTGTTAATAATAAGAGCACAGTGGGGTAATATAAATGACACAAAAGGCACTCTTTCATTGCAAAGCTGAACTGTTTGTGGTTTAGTAGATTTTTATGATAAAAGAGACAAAGGAATAAAAGTTTTTCCTTCTTAAAAGCTACCATGCCTAGTAACATCTTTTGCTAATAAAAAGAACTCAGCCTCCACTCCCTCCTGACATGTTCTTACCCAATTAAAGTCCTCCTGCAGATCTGTAGGCCTATTGACAACTTGTTCCATGTCAGTAAGCTTGGTTTGCTGCCCTGCTACAGAAATAACAATGCGGTGCCTCTTAAATGGTCTTAGTATTAATAAGTGGCAGAAGAGATGGAGTTCTGCAGGCAACCAGCCTCCTACCTGGGATCTTCATTCAATCGTTTATCTTTCTCTTTGTTTTCCTTTCCGTTTTGTTCTTTGTCAGCAGCAGGGCTTGCATACCAACAGGAAGAGATTCAGTTTTCTTTTGTATTGTAAGAAATCAATTTTTTTTGTTGTTTTTTGCCTTTTTTTTTCTTTTTTTTTTTTTTGCCAATTTGCCCTAGGCAGGTTGGAGGTGAGAGGCTCTGAAGTGTGCAAATTTGCCATGAAGGTACACAGAGAGAGGTTGCTATCTGTGAGCCCATGGAGAGAGGAAAGAAACTGTGGGAAAGAGTAACCAGTGTCCCTTAACATGAAATCAGTCTGTAAAATCCTGACGGAAAGGAGGAAACTCTTTTCTGTGCAGAATACTAGGAGCCCAATTCTCCTCCAAATAATGAAACCCTTTCAAAGTAGACCTGTAGGTAAGCTGTGCAAGCAGCATTAATGGCAACTATCATTTCAGCTGCAGCCCACCAGCTGGTGCAGGCTATTTGTAAATCCGAGTACGCTGTTGAAAGTGAGGCAGTGTCCTCCATCAGCAGTTCAGTCACCTTCTCATACAAGTGTATAGAATCCAGATAAAACTGACTTCACTCCCTTTTCAACAGGAACATTAGGAGTAGAGGGTGTCACAAGTTCAAAACATTGAACTGAGGTTCTCCAGTCGTGTCTACCTCAAGTGTTCACTTGGTGGCAAAATCTAAGGATGAAACCATGCGGCTCTAAGGAGGAGAATATATGACTGTAATGCCTACAGGGCTTTGTAGTCATTTCCCGTCTCTTTCACAGACTGTGTGAAAAGCTTGGGTGGGTATCTGGCACGTTTTCTGTGAGCCACTGGGGTATGTAACTCCCACTGAAATTAAGGGAAAGACCTTTAAATAATTTTTAGGAGCTCTGCCATGTTTTATTATTGATATATAAAAGAGAAATGGTAACGTTTTCAGGATTTTTTTCCCCTGTTTAGGTATGTTGCCTGTTTAGATCTGTATGTTCCTTGCTGAATGAGCTTTTTCCAACCACATACAGAGCTCGGCACAAAGAAGTCCCATCTTTTGGCACCACAGTAGTTTTAGGCACAGCTCTACTGTACGGACAGAAGGGCCTAAGCAGTCTGTACTCCTTGCGTTACCAGGATCTACCACTGCACTTGCAGCAGAACACCTTCCCTCTCTGCCCAGCCGCTGGATCCATTCCTTATCACGCATCTGGTACAATAACCCTGGGTGGATCATCAATGGCTCTGTAAAAATGCATGCACGAAGGAAAGAGCTGCATGGCTTTAGGCAAACACACTCTGCAGCAGGAGAGAAAATGCCTAATACACTGTTACCTTGGTCTTTGTTTTGTTTCTCTGATTAAAAGCAAACTTTTGCCTCCTCCACTGGATGCATTTGTTATCATTAGTTCATTGACTAGTGCATATACAGCTGTTTTTAGCCTCCATTTAAAATGCAGGGGTTTAAACACTGATGTGTAGAGTGCAGCAGGATGAATAAAGATGTACTTGACCAAACATACGTTTAGTCATTTATTTTTCTACCAGCAGTTTTAGAGAGTTGTGGGGTTTTTTTAATCTAATCTGTTCAGTCAGCGGTCTCAAGAGTAAAAGCTTCTGCCTCAGCTTGGTGTTGATGCTTGGTTGAGTCTTAAAGCTTCATGGTTTTTTGACACTGCACTGAGTCTGAAGCTTTGATGTCTAAGACTGCTGCCTGCACAGAGTAAATCATATTTTAAAGTTTATCAGTACAAAGAGTGTGCCTTTCTCAAACATACACACATGCTTCTACACACAGCATCTTTCCACTTCTTTTAGCTACCTACAAGTTTCCTTAGGATTAAATGATTTTTTCACTTACTGTTCCCACACAAATGTTGCCATCTTTAATTGAAAGCTTGCAGCATTTGTGGGCTGAGGTAATACAGACTTGTGCTTAGGAGTGACAATTGAGGGCTGAAAGAGAAACAAAAATGTTTTTCTCACTCCATTACCGTAGCCACTGTACCTGGTCCATGTTGGCTATGTATCTCCATGTAAAAGCTGTTGCTGAAACTGGTGGGACTAAAGTGAAGGCCAGATCTGTGCATCAGCGGGTACTTACTTCGGTGACAGTGCTGGCTCACTCTGCTCTTAAGAGTGTCATGAAATAATGTGTTTCTCCCACGTAAATCTGTAGCTGCCACAGAGATCGACGGTGACTTTTGGTGCGTGGATGCAAACAAGATCAGCCTCCACGGCCTCCAGGGAGCTCATTTCATGGGTTGGCACAATGGCTGTGTAGCTCCTTTGGCTGCAACCTCGCTGTTCCCCTTTTGGCTGGATCTGGGGAAACGTATGAGCCACCTCTCTGAAGCGTAGAGTGCCACTAGTTGTGAAAGTCCCAGTCTGCCTTTCACAGGCTCATGGAGCACATTGGGGCATGGGATTAGCGGGATTAACGGGATCAGTGACTGAATTGTAGCTGTTCAAAGCTTTCTTTGGTGTACAGATGACTGCTGAAAGAGCCGTGGCTCCCCATGTGAAGGGCAAGACACTGACTAAGCAGCCACTCTTCTGTTACAATCAGTTTCTCTTTTCCCAAATGGGCTTAATATAAGAAGCAGATAGTGCAGCTTGCACGTGTGCGTGTGCCTTTGCGCCAGATTTTTAACAAGTTATTCAAACCAGTGGCACTTGTGATTGCCTTTGTGTATTTCCTGGTTTCCACCCATGAAAGTGAGAGCACAGTAGAGCACAAAGACATTGTGCAGGCTAAAACTAGTCTGAATCTCTTTACCCAAAGCTGTAAATCAAAAAGAGCAGCATCCAACACAATTCAGCATACCTGGCACTAAGGGCTAAATATGTTGTTATTCAGCTCAGTGTATTTTGAGGAGACACTGGAGAGATGGTATCACCAGGGAGAGAGAATATGGAGGAAGGCTGGAAGTGGGAATTTCTGGTGATTGTATGGTTCAAGCCACAGCCACCTTGTGCCCGAGAGCCCTTAGAAACATGAGGCCAGGACTCTGAAGAGCTGAGAGAGCGGAACTTCATTCCCAGCACAAGTGAAAAATCTCTTAGTGTAATAAAAAATTAAATCTAATCCAACATCACCTGCAGTTATGAAGGATAATGCACCAAGTCTGCTGTTCCAGGTGTTAATTGTGGTGTGGCATTTCAGGCAAACCTAAGGAATGTAATACCTGTCAGTGGGACTTATGCTCCTAAATCCCATCAGTGCTTTAAAAAATCATCAACCATTACAGTTACCACCACCAATGTCTCCTGAGGTCTTTTGCACCTACCGGGGAATGTCTGGAAGTTCTCAGGGCAAGAAACAAAGCACAGGGTTTTTCTTCTCCTGTTATTTTTAACAAAACTCTTTCTTTATCAGTCATTCTTTAAAGAACTGGGATACTCTCTCTTCGGCACCTACCATCTGCAGTTGTTACCTAGAGGAAAAAGCCGAGTATTCAGGCTTTGTCTCTCTTTCTTCAGAGTAGCTGCACAGAGCTCGGATGAGAAGTATATTGAAATACATTAGTAGCATAGAAAACCTCCCCACCTACTCTATCATCTCGGCATTTTTCCTCCAGCTTCTATTTATCTTCTATGTATAGATTCTCTGAATGAAGAAAATTCTTCAAGAATTGATGATTCAGGGTGTGGGGCCAGGAGGCAACTGGGGACAAGGAAAGAAAGGGCAGGTAAAACATAATTAATTGTCTGTACATTGCTTTCCCTCAGCCATCTATATAACTCTTTCCTGTGGAAGTGTAAATGTCTTGGTACAAAGGTCAAGATATTAGTACACTGGGCATGATTCAGGCAATCTTTGTTCAATTCCTACTGTTGACTCTTTGTATGACCTGAGGTAGGTCCCTCATTTCTCTCTGTCTTAGATCTCTATCTGTAAAATAAGAATAAGCGTATTTCTTCTCCTTTCTCTAGTTGATTTGGACTGTCAGCTCTTTAAGCCTCGGTGTTAGGTGTGGATGCAAACACCTCCACAGCTGTGGCTCTCAAAGCATAATGGTAGGAATGCAAATATATAAGCCTGTACCTGAACTTCAAAATCTGAAATTAGAAGAAACAGCACAGTTTATCTGTCCCCAGTGTTACTGATTTTTTGATTATTTGTATTCTTTGTATCAGTTACAGTCCATGCTTTTAAAACAGTAAACTAGGTATGAGCCCTTCTGTAAAGAGCACGTTGTTCGTGATAATCTTAAGCCACCTTCAGACCACTGAAGCCAGTAAGAAACCTCCCACGCAACAGGTTCATTTTTAACTGCAGCTTTGATCTGTAGGGAATTTCTTTAGAAATGTCTTGCTGGCTGGTGTTTACAGCAAGGCACTGGACTACGGAGATCACAGGCTGATCCGGCATTGAATTCCCTGTTGTCCTCAAAGGTACTGTAAGAAAGTGTAGCAGAAAGCGGTACGCTATTTGAATTCACAGCAGCAATAAAAAGTTTAAATGTCCCCATGAAGCAGCTTCTTAATATCTATGTAGATATTAATATCTTAATATCCCATCAATGCTACTTCACTAACACCCCTGCTGTAACTGAGAGGAGCAGTTACACTCGCAGGGAGATGCAGGTTTCAGCAGCAAAGCTGGCCAAAGATGCGTTTTCCCCCTGGCCAATTCCCACCTACCCCTCAGCTGTGTTGATACAACAGTTTATTATTAACAGTTATTTTCAGGCGGTTCGTTTCAGGAATCCAGGTTACGGCTCAGCTCCACAAACAATCATGATGGCACAAGTGAGGCATATCAGACACGGGGGTCAGGAGGGGATGTGTGGAACGAACAGCTGGGGAGCCAGGACTTCTGAGGCTGGGCTTGCTGCTGAACCAGGACGCAGTGCAATGACCCAGGTCTCACCGCATGCAGCCTGATGTCATCTTGTTAGCTGCATGAGTGTATATGCTTTCCTAAGAAGTTGGGTGCATAACAAATTCCTAAGGCTATTCATGGCATAGCATTCCTCGGGAGAATATCTGTGCTAATGCAAATGTTCATCTCACGGTATCTAGGAGTTGGAGGCACTGCTAGGAAACATAAGACATCTGGACACATGTGACAAAGGGGGGAGGCATTGAACACAGACCCTGACAAATCATAAACAGAGGAGTCAAATAGAAAGGAATAATTATATAAGACAACTTTTCATGAATTTTTATTTTTCCTTTTCTTCTTTTTTAGAGGGGGAATGGGGATGGTGGCTCACTTTCCAGCTTGTAACCTGTATTTTAATAGTGATCTTACTAAAACATTGTTGAACACCATTATGCCCAAGTTACCAAAATTGACTTCAATTTGCATGCTTGTGCAGAAGCTTATGCTAAGTAGGATCGCAGATGGTAGCCTTTTTGATAGATGAAGGTCACATCTTTTTAGATCCATTTGTTCCGTATCTGTAGGTAAATTGGTTGAGATTTGGCACTGCTTTGAATCAGCATGAATGGCTGAATGATGGAACCTCAGCTTCCATGCAGGACAAGAGTGTAACAACTGAGAGCTACTAAGGATACACCTATTGATCAACAGATTGGCCAATGTCAGCAAGCACTTTTTTAATCAGAAAAAAGCCATACCTGGGGATACATGCTATGAAAATTACTGGCAGGGGAAGGACGTAATTTCACAAGTAGAATATTGCTAAATTTAATCTTCCCAACAGAAATTGTAGAGATAAGCCTATTAACAACCTTCTGTTTCTGCTTCTCTTTGCATTATTTTTCTCTTAGTTGCAAAGTTTAAGAAAGCATTTCATCTCTTACAAATTATGTAGAGTTTTCGCCTGTTTGTCTACTTACTTCCATTAGCAAGGGTAGAAAGAATTTTTTGTCAGTATCATGAATCCTGGGCTTCTAGGTTTGATTTGACTATTGTGAATAGAGTCACTTCTAGTACCTATTTGAAAATTATATGCATGCTTTTCTTGTGTGGAAGAATTGGTGAGCTTTCTGACAAACGGTGTGCATAACACGCAGTTGCATTCTCACAGGTGGAACATGCAGCTTTAAAATGACAGAATCAAAGCCCAGTAGAAAATACAGGCTGAATAGAGAGAGGAACGAGGCTGGCTTCTCAGAAGGGACTAATGATACGAGGTGCCTGGAAGAAGATCTGGCTTGCAGCTAGCTTTGAATGCCTAACCTCTGAAGATTAGAAGCATTTAAGATGCCTCAAACCTGAGCCAAAATCATCTTCACTCTGGAGTTTTCTTCTCCTCTCTTTGCGCTGATGACTTCATTTGTCCCACAGTCCTTTATCAATGCATTTCCATATCATGCCTGTACTCCTTTCATCTCACCTCATTTCCTGAGAGAGCTAAACTACTTGGAATTCTTTTTTTTTTCCAAATTGAGAGTTCAAAGGATGGATTTTTAATTAACTATTCCTGAGGAGTGGTTTCGTTAAATGAATAGAAGGGAAATTGTTCTAATAACCTTCTGTGTTGCAGAGGAGAGGGATAGGGAATTCGACATCCTATGAATAAAAGGGCAGCCTCCCTATTGAGAACTTCCCAGGTCTGTAATATGTTGTTTTCTGCAGAATGATGTGGATGGTTTGGGCATGCTGCTACACCTCTGCTTTGTTGAAATCAAGGTGAGGTCCACTAGTAAAGACAGTGCCCTTCATTGTTCACAGTGGGGACTGTTGCAGTGTAGTCACGATGGTTCACTAGAACTAGGAGAATTTCTCCACAGAGAAAGATCATAGACATAGAGCCAAAATCTTAGTGCATCTCAAGCCTCTGGGGTCATTAAGAGAATATTTGTACAAGAAAACGCAGTATTTTCATGCACTATGACTATTTTGGGGTACCGTACATGTTAGTTACATAGCATCAAGTACAGTTCCTTCTAAGATAATTGGAGTATTGCCACTGTACACTGATATGAACTGCATCAATAAACACAGAGGGACTTCCTAAAACTGTGATGGCATCAGCCATGGTCTTGACAAAAGACGTGTAGTCTTGTGAAGATTTTCAAATTATTATTAAGATAGATAGGGCCAGATTTCATCTGCTCTGTTTAGAGATATGACTAACCAAGGAGTCTGTGGTGTATAAAGCTTAGAAGAAAGTGTAGTACCTATTCACGTAACAGTCACTGGGTCAGACTCCAGAATGCCTGCAAACTTCTCTGAGAAGCCAAAAAAGGGCTGCTAGTAATGGATTTTCGTGAGTTAACCTTTTTTTCTTGTCCTTTTCAAAATGCTGTCATGTAACATGAGTTATATGCTACCAGATAATTTTCCTAAAGTGGTTACAGTATGTACCAATGATAGTTATGCTCTTTGTCTGGACTATCATTTTAGAATATGCTTTAACTGCATCTTCTGTAGGATGTAGTCACTCAGGGAATCTTTCAGAGACACAATTCACTGCAGACAATCCATCTCTTATGCGTAGTCATTCAAAAGGAAATAAAACAAATTAAGACTGAAGGCATCAGTCATCTTTGAATGTATCCGAATTCTTTCTCCTAGGAGAAGGCAGAAAAACAGTGGTCATAATCTTGCTGTAGCTTGTACAACACGGACTAACACTTGTACACATGTTCTCCCCGATTTCAATGAAAATTCTGTGTGGTTTCTATGAATTTTGAAACCCTCAGATGAAGAATTCATTGAGGGTTGGCAGCTACAAGGAAACAACAACTAGCTCAACTGACAATGCTTTCTGAACCAGGTTCAGCACAGGAACGCAACATGACTGGGCCTGGCTTTAGCTACAGCCCCGTGGTTTGGACTCCTCTAAACAGCACAGTACAAATTTCAACTTCTTCGGGCCAAGCAGGGCCTAGTCTCTGGGTTTCCCACATTTTGCAGAGGTTTTTATGAAGTAGAAATTAGCAGTAGGGGGCAGCACCAGCACAGCACCCTGCTTCCAGCAGTGTTTTCCATTGAGATCCTGGGCAGGGTTGAGGTGTTTGTCCATGTATTCCTGAGGTGTGATAGCACTTTAGCTGGGAGACAGGAGCCTTTCTGCTCCACCCAGGGAGCCTCCCAGCATGCAAAAGTGCTTAATGAGCTCTGGAGTCCAGCATGAAGGTGCTGACTGAATTAAGTCATCTTTGGGACTAGGCACTGTGGAGAGCCAATACTGTATGTACATCACCTTCTGAGAGGCTGGGTCCTAATTTCAATTTAATCCGTATTTAGACTGTTGGAATATTTATGTCCTCTTCCATAAAATGGATTTAACAGCATTTGCCTGCCTCTCAAGACACCTGAATAAGCATATAAACGTGGTGGTGTGCTTTAGCATGAATGAGATCTTATGAATACTGTAAATGAGTACCCTCTAGATTAAAAAGCTAGGGAGCTTTTCTTTATTTTGCTGAGAAGAACCGGATCACTGAGATCCCAGAGGAAACCTTCCTATTTTATGGAGGAAACAGTGGGGCCAGAACCCATCAAATGTAGAGGTAAATGCATAAATATGCATAGAGCAGTCCAACATTTTTGCCCTGGGGAACCCATTTGTTTTGTTTTGCATTGTTTCATTTTGGGTTTTTTTATTTTTATTTTATTTATTTTTTCCACAGCCAAGAAGAGTCAAGTAGGGGCAACTGCACTAGGGAGAGAGCTGATGCCTCAAATCACTGTCTTTGGGCTTTGAACCCCAAAAGTGATGGAAAAATTCTCAGGCCTTTCAGTCTTCCCTTTCCCATAGAAACAGAGGGTCAAATGAGAGAAGAAAAAAAAAAATCATTGTTTCATACACGAATTATTTAATCCAAATCCACCAATTATTATGATATGTGTTTGTAGACTTTGACTAGTGTGAAATATGGCCACATCTACTCTTTATCTTTATTATCTTTATCTTTATTTTTATTGTACAGAAGAAGGGATGAACATGAGTTTGAACTGCATACGTAAGAGCAGACTGTACCTGTTTGCCCAAAGGTACTGAGAAGCTAGTCCTCTTGTGCCTGTTTGCCTTTTGCCCTTTACTCATGTGTGTATCCTTTCTTATGCTTGTGCCCATTACTAATGGTTGATGCAATAAAATGTTAGTTTGTGTCAGGATCAGGAAGTGATAATACTAAGCAAGAGAGGAATATCATGGTATAAAATGACTTGAACTTTAAATTGCTACTTGGGGCTTGAATCCAATGGACTTTATTGCTTATAATTTGAAATTGAACAAAACACTCTCTTCTTTTCTTGGTTTTCTTTCCCAGGTGTTTGAAGGATGATCTTTTGAAGCATCCTCTGCTGTTTGTTACAAAACCAGCTGCAGAGGAGAAACATGTAAGATGTACAAGGCAAAATGAATAGAGGTTGTCATTCTTTCTGATTTGTGTCTTCCTATAGGCTTTCTGAGGTTCCCTTGCAGCGATACCAATCATGTGTGATTATAGTATGTTTATGTCTGTATGCTTAGTAGCAATTTCCAAGCTGAAGACTATGATTTTATTGTGTATTATTTATAAAGTTCCTGCTAGGCCTAATGCCTGCTTCACAAGAAATCACTGTTGAAATTTTGAACTGAACGTGTCTCATTCCACTTAACAACCCACTTCTTTATCAACGTACTGTCCATAATAATGCTGAACCATGCCCACTTCACACCAGGGTAAATTTTAACTGTTCCATTGCTTTATCAGAAGGTTGGCCTTCCTTGTTGATAACTACCTTCCTAATAACTTGTACTGAGCGTGCCACATGACAAGAGGGTCAGAGTTTCTTGCACCAGTTGAATGTTATTTCACCGCTGGCGTTTTCCTCTGGAAACTTTGGACTATTCTCAGTTTTTAGAGTCAGCAATTGGATCATATTTATTTAGGTCTGGCTGTGCAAATCTATTGATTTGTAGCCTGTTATTGTTTTGTGCCTTGTATTTATGTGGCTCTAATGGACTGAAAGTGTTTCAAAACTGAAGGGGATCAAAATATAGAGCTTTTTCTCTGAGCAAGTGTAGGGAATATTATCAACTTGAAATCTGTTTTAAAATGTGAATTTACAGCATATATATACTGTTATTTTAAACCTAGACATACTCTGCCATCTGGTAATTGAGTACAAAGCCATGAAAAGCATATACAGAAACTAGCACACAGAGAGGAAACAATGAAGTTGGAAACACAAACCCTTGTCAAATGTGAGGAATGAGCTTTGAAACAAGCTCTGACTTTGCCTTAGCTTCACTTGCTTGGTCAACTGATCTCACCCTCTAGCCAGACGTCACCATATGGTCAGTGACAACTTTCCACTAAAGGCCTGTCGTGTTTACCATCTCCTTTTACATATGGATAAAAAGCAGTCCTGTGATCTGCCCGTTGCCTCCGCGAGGTGTTTGTGCTCCTTCTTTAAAAGACGTGTGTGCCTAGACTCACCCCCATCCTTAGTGTTTTAAGTTTCCAAGCCCAGTTTTAGTGTTTTGAACCCTTGTTCAGCCACTGCCAACCCTGAACACTGGATCGAGCCTGCATTTTCAGCTATCCCCCAGGTACTGAGAATGGTTTTTGGAGAAGCTTAGGCCTCAACTCTTGACAGTGCTGAAAATGTCATTGTGCAGTTATGGAATCATAGAATCATAGAATCATTAAGGTCCAACCGTCAATCAACACCACCATGCCTCCTAA
>WAAD01003497.1:13326-30707 GCA_013389945.1 Fregata magnificens | reverse complement strand
GGTCTCACATGTGGCCTTACTTTTTTTCCCACCAACATCAATTTGCACATCGGTTGCATAGTAGATACAGTTCCTCAAAATTTCAAATTAAATGCTTTAGTGTCTGAGCATCTTAAAGTGCAACTCCATGGGAAAAGTATCAGATGGAATACTCAGAAGAGCTCGAGAGGAAATGTGAAATATAGATGTATGTATGGTAGAAATGATAGGATGAGACCAGCAAATGAATACAAGTAACCATGCTTCCATGCATGCACCAAGAATCGAAAGATGGTAGTGGTTAGTGATGAACTTTGGAATTCCAGCTGCTGCAAGGTTAAAATTAATGCTCATTTTATTTCATCTAGCAAGAAATTGTTCTGTATATAATATAACATACTTTGAAAATATATTGCATTATCAGTTATGTATTTCTTAAGTTCTGGTTGCAGATGTGTGACCCAAATTACTGAGATACTATAGTTATCTCCATATCTTTGAAATAAAGTCCTTTGTGAGGTAGGCCGTGCGTGGAATGTACAATTTCATGTATGTTTAATGTTACACTGTGACTGAGTGAAGAGGGAAAAATTAACTTTTTTCCTGATGTGATGGTGATGGATGCAATTTGCCAATCTTAGTATGGGCCTAAATCAGCACTCATTGAAGGAAATGAAAAGTTCCTCACTGAACTGTGTTGGTTTGGGTCAGATTCTAAATGCCCATCCTCTCTGTTATGTATAGAGTATTCTTAGATATTTATCTTTATTTTGTATTGTGAATTGCCTCATATTTTGAGAGATCAACTCAGTGCTAGTGCTATAATGTGATGTACAGATGCATTGCATTGCATTTGCATTGCATTTAAGATTAAGATCTTTATGGGAGGGCCTATATATTCCTCGCACCTGGTGACAGACACCCTAGAAAACCAAAGGTCATCACAACAGATAGAATGTTTGAGTTGTGGTGAATGTGGTTTCATTTCCGTGAGGGTATTCTTCCTTGTTCTCTAAAGAGATTTCAGTCTCATAATTTCTGCTAATGATGTTGTTTGCTGTAATTATACCCAGACTGAAATTGAAGTTTACCTTGCTGTCAGAAGACTAGCTAAGAGACTTTTTTTTTTTTTAATTTATTTTACAAACCAGTGAGCTAAAGGAACTTTGGAAAGATGGTATTGAAAAATGCTAGTCACCATTAGCTCATGAATTTTGCAATTGGACATTAATTTTTTGGTTTACACCAATGGTTTGTAATAGCTTTTGATTTGTGGGCATTCAGAAACTTTCCACAGTGCTAGCCCTTTTAGAAAATTTGCATTCATAATTTATTCTATAGTATATGAACTTGAATTTCTTGATTACCTTTTTTAGGCCCATTAGAAATAGTCCACAGATCACCACTTAAAAACAGTACTTTAAACAATTGATTTCCTTATATGTTACCATTAGACTTGTAATTAATTACATTGTTGAGAAATGTCAGATTTAAAAGGTCACACTTAGCATTTATTTCTTCCATCAATTTGAAATTATATTTTGATATGTGGGGGGAAGTAAAAAATGTTGTGTATGGGTGATTAGGATATGAAGAATGCAAGTACATAATTGGATGATGGATGGAAAGTAGAGCTACTGCAAACAGAAGTGTTGGGGGTTGTTTGGGGTTTTTTGAAGGATTATTATAATTCACTAAAGATAGAACCAAATTTAATAGTGTTGTGGCCTTTGACTTAAAGGAAGATTGATGGTTGGAAGCCATGAGTGGATTGTAAGAGAGCTAGCTAAGAAACATTGGATGGGAATTGTAACATGTCAGATGTCCAAACATATATGTAGAGTACATTTGACCATAAGGAATGGACAAGTTGAATTTGTAGGCTTACAAAGGAAATTGGAAGCACTACAATTTTATTATAGTACAAGGTACAGTTTGAGGAAGGTTACTTAAAAAAACCCCAGATATTTCTTAAAGTTTGGAACTCCCAGGAACAAGTATAAATACTCTATTCCTCTGATGGTTTTTGGTTTACAAATAAAACCTGTAGGATTACAATATTATTTGAGATTGTTCTAATTTGCAGTAACACTTTCTCTGCATGTTCTGGCAGATAACTTCTCAAATAAGCAAAACGCTGCTTTGTAGTATGAAACCGTGGGGGAAAAGGACTTAAATCTGTGAAATTGGTGAATAGCTATGTAATATTCATTAGCTAGCTTTGTGCTATTATGAAACCATCACTAACCAAACGTACAGACAAAAAATATGGATGTATAATTTTAAAAAACCCAACCCACTGAAATATTGAAAAGAATCATTTGAAATATTGTAGAGGAAGGAGATCCTCTTTTGACAGATCAGGAACAGTTTACAAAGAATGTCAAGTTGTAAAATGTTTTTGTGTCTTAGTTATTTTGTTGTTCTAGAATCATAGAATGCTTTGGGTTGGAAGGGACCTTTAGAGGTCATCTAGTCCAACCCCCCTGCAGTGAGCAGGGACACCTTTAACTAGATCAGGTTGCTCAGAGCCCCATCCAACCTGAACTTGAATGTTTCTAGGGATGGGGCCTCCACCACCTCCCTGGGCAACCCGTTCCAGCGCTTCACCACCCTCACTGTAAAAAAATTTCTTCCTAATGTCCAGTCTAAATCTACCCTCCTTTTAGTTTAAAACCATTACCCCTTGTCCTGTCACAACAGGCCTTGCTAAAAAGATTCTCCCCATCTTTCCTATAGGCCCCCTTTAAGTACTGAAAGGCCACAATAAGGTTTCCCCACAACCTTCTCTTCTCCAGGCTGAACAACCCCAACTTGCTCAGCCTGTCCTTGTAGGAGAGGTGCTCCAGCCCTCTGATCATTTTTGTGGCCCTCCTCTGGACCCACTCCAACAGGTCCATGTCCTTCTTGTGTTGAGGGCTCCAGAGCTGGATGCAGTACTCCAGGTGAGGTCTCACCAGAGCAGAGTAGAGGGGCAGAATCACCTCCCTTGACCTGCTGGCCACGCTTCTTTTGATGCAGACCAGGATACGGTTGGCCTTCTGGGCTGCAAGTGCGCATTGTTGGCTCATGTCCAGCTTTTCATCCATCAGTACCCCCAAGTCCTTCTCCGCAGGGCTGCTCTCAATCCCTTCATCCCCGAGCCTGTATTGGTATCGGGGGTTGCCCTGACCCAGGTGCAGGACCTTGCCCTTGGCCTTGTTGAACCTCATGAGGTTCACACAGGCCCACCTCTCCATCTTGTCCAGGTCTCTTTGGATGACATCCCATTCCTCAGGTGTGAAAACGGCACCACTCAGCTTGATGTCATCTGCAAACTTGCTGAGGGTGCACACGATCTCGCTGTTATTGTTTTGTACTTACAGTGCAACATCTCGCTAGATGTTGTTTTGTACTTACAGTGCATCATAGTAGGAAGTCATATAAATGTTTTAATGGAAGATTCTCTATTGGACTGAAACAGTCCGTTTTGTAAACTTGTTCCAGATAAAAACTATTCTGCTAGTGACAGAACTGAATGGTTTGCTTAACGCTTTGTTGTGTTAGCCTTGGCTAAGGGCCAAACACCCACCCAGCTGCTCGCTCACTCCCCCTCCTCAGTGGGACAGGGATGGGGGGAGAATAGGATGAGAAGGCTTGTGGGTCAAGATAAAGACAAGGAGATTGCTTACCAATTACCGTCATGGGCAAAACAGAATTGACTTGGGGAAAAGTAATTTAAGTTATTGCCAATTAAAATAGATTTGGGTAGTGAGAAACAAAAAGACAAACATTAAAACAACGCCTTTCCTCCCCCCTTTCTCATGTCTAGCTTCACTCCTTCATTCCAGACTCCTCTACTCCCCATGAGCAGCACAAGGGGGAGTATGCTCAGTACATAACATTTCCTGTCTGCTGTTCCTTCCCTTTCACACTTTTCTCCTGCTCTGGTGTGGGCTCTCCTACAGGCTGCAGTCCTTCAAGAAAAAAGTCTGCTCCAGCGTGGGTTCTCTACAGGCTGCAGTTTCTTCACAAAGTATCCATCTGCAATCTGGTGTGGATCCTCTATGGGCTGCAGTGAATATCTGCTCTAGTGCCATGGAGATGACTCCTTCTTCTTCTCACACAGAGGTGCTACAAATTCTTTAATCAAGGAGGTGGAGGAGGTGGTGTGATGCTGCTGGCAGATGCAGTTAACATTATAAATGGTTGAATGTCAGCATAGTACTCCTCCAAACTTGTTAAAACTGTTGAAAATAAAATGTTCCAGAAGACCTAGGAGAACAGGAAAAGAGATAAAATAGCATGGTTTGTATGCCAGTACTGAAAGAATAAAAGGGGGAGGAAGTTAAATGATTATCATAAGTTGAGCTATCTTGTTAGTTGTAGTGAAAAGGCTTTAATAGAAGTTTCTGAATGAGGGGATTTGATTTATAAGAATAATTCAGTCTTCATTTATGTCCTGAGCTTTGGAAGTATTATTCTGCCTGTTAAGCTTGTGTTTGAGAAGCTGAATACATGAGTAAATAAAGAGTCAACTGAGATTATTTTGGGTTTTGTACTGTTTTGGTTTTTTAACTTTAGAAGCAGTAGCAAAGACTCCAAGTCTGCTACTTGTGTCTTTAGTTTTATGAAGCTATCCCAGATGTTGCAGTACAAACTCAACTCTGAAGGGGTTTGAAAGAGGGGTTTTGAGATGGAGAAAGGAGAATCTTGTTTCCAGTTTAATCTATTTGAAACACTCAGGCTTATATGTGATTTTATTTTTTAGCAAGAATGCTTTATTGTTTGTACAGTAGCTTGTTCAACTTGAGATGGTAGTGTCTAATTATTGCAGTATCCTTTAAAATATTCTTGCCTGATCACTTATTGAAGAAACTTTTCTTTAAGTAGTGTTTTAAAAAAAAAAAAAAAAAAAAATCCTCCCACCATGGGAGGTCATGTTTGCTCTGTAGTCATTTTTGAGATGTAATGGTTAACTGAACATCAGTCCAAGATACAGCAATAAAAGCCATGCCTTCTGTTTCCCTTTGATCTAGAAACCTCTTTATTTTTGAGTAGTCTTCATGATGTAATCATGGACAGTTGGTTTCTAGAAGAAATATATTAAGTGATTTGGGCTAAAAGTTTTTTCTGTGAAGAGGAGGGAAAGGTCCTTCAAGGAAGACAAGTGGTTTGGGCCAGCATTAGTAGAAATAGAAAAAAGGCCAAACTCTTCAGCAAAAAGAAGACTAGGATAAGGCATGCCATAATTACATGTAGTGGAAACTTGCTGTTAATAGAGTGATTGCACGGGATAGAGAGAATGATTTTGCAAGAGAAAACAAAGCAGATATTACAAAGATTGATAAAGACAGACAGAATTCAACGTGCTCCTGATAATATGAAAGAGAAGATTTTGTATTGAAAGATACTGAAAATGGAATCTGGTGTTAACTGTTTCCATGGTCTTGTGGACAATAGGGGCTTCATTGTACTGGTTCAATGAGCAAAGTCTTTACTGATGATAATAGTTCTTAGGGTTCGAGTAGTTTTGCTTTGGGATGATACCAGTAATCATGGGAAGAAAGCATCATAGGGTAGTAGTTCTTGCTGGGAAGTAGATGGGTCATACTGCTGGAACACAATAAATCACACAATAAATCAGTTGCCATGATTAAAAATGTGTCTTGGGCCTCCTGTGATAAGTAACAACTCTGTTTCTTCTGCAAATTGTTCCCTGATCTCTGATTGTTGGCAAAAGAAAGAGGAGGATGGGGGAAGGAGATAGTGAAAATGTATATTACAGCAGCAACTGCATGTTTTTTCTGTAGCTTGTTTATTAAATAAATGAAAATGCTGAGGGAAGGCTGTATGTGCTTATAGATTCAGGTCAAGAGTGAGTGCTGTTTGACATGCAGGGTGGTGTATTTACCTTTTAATTACTTGAAAGATGGTTGGTCTGCTGAAGATTTTAATTTAATGTCAAGCTGGAAAAGGTATCATTAATAACAGGCTCACTGCAGTCTGAATGCCATTTCAGTTGTCTGGTGATGAAGCTAAAGAAAAAGCAAGTATTTTTTCTTTTCTGCCTTCTTCCTCTTGTTAATTTAATTCCATATTTTCTAACTCCAGGTTAGGCAGAAGTTCTAGAGTGACTGGTAAAGTTGATTAACTCACTTGGTGGTTGGCTAACAGTTTCTTCCTTCTTTATTTGAACAAAGTGGATGTTCCAGTCCAGGCTAGACCCATGAGACTGCTTAGAGTGATGATCTTGTGGTCTATGCTGTAAATCAGATATGGATGTTTCTCTATCGTTTCCAAAGATGATTTGTGTTGAGCAGATTGCTTTTGTCCAGAACTTAGAATGACCTCTGAATATTTATTTACTTAAATTTGAATTCTTCAGGTCCTTTCAGATTCAGCTGGAATTGTGGGCGTGTGACTCTCTTCATAATTGGGTTTTAAGGGTCTCTGACCAACCACCTAAGAGACTAAAGAAGTAGTGGTCACTTCTGAAAATCTTGCTCTTAATTTGTTGCATTCCTTTAACCCTGTGCTCCCCAGCAGTAAAATAGGCATAATATAGGATTTCAGAGGAATATTGGCAATTAAGGCCATGGTGCTGGATTCTACTGCTTTGTGTGTTGAAATATAAAAGGGGGGGGGGGAACCCAACCCTTCAGAGTGTGGTTCTGGTTAGTGAGAGTGGCAAATCTGGTCCATAGTTTGCAGAGTACCTGGAGATCTGGGAATGGAGAAAACTGTCACTTTTTCACTGTGTCACTTTGGTCATTCTGACTGATTATCAGTTCTCAGATACGTTGCTGACTATGGTGTGTATGGAAGAGAAGACTGACTGTATACATAGTTTAGTTGGTAATGCAGTAAAGTCTAGGAGGGAAATAACCATAAAGAGTGTCTCATGCTACTGGGTTCTATTTTTGTGTGTGTTGTATGATGAGCAATAGTTGGAAAATAAATAAATGGCAATATAAATAAAAAAGAGATAGTTTGTCTTGCCTAGATTAATTAGAAACTCCTACCTCGCGTTCTAGTTTTTTCCTTGCTTTTCTACATTTGGGTGGCTTTGGCTATAGGGTATATAACTTCGAATGCTGATGTGCTCTGAAATCCATTCTTCTATTATATCCAGTTAAAGAACTTGACAAGTGTAAAAATGTTAACAAATGGCTGATAGAAAATTGAGAGTAGCCAGACAGCTCTCAGTCTAGTTAATTAGCTCTTAACTGTTGAATTGTTACTATCCTCTCATACAGTTGTAAAAGCCAGAACTCGCAACAGTGCAAGAAAGGGTTTGAGTTCTTGGCCAGGAGTGCATCTCAAAAGTTAAATTAATGTAATTTGAAGTCAGCGTGGACCAATTCCTTTTGGTCTATTGACCTTTTATCTTTGGTGGGAGAAGTAGAGTAGGGAGACAGCATGTTGCCTTTCAGGTCATATAGAGGTTAAGTTTCTTTGCCTATGATCAAGCATAGGGTGTAAAGCAGCACTGTCCAATAGTACAGTGACCTAAGGAGAGTAGGACTTTATCCGACCTTCAGGAAATAAATGTAATGGAAAGCCATTATGTGAATCTGCATATCTAACGCCTCTTGGCTCAGGGATTGTTGGAATCGTGTATTTAACCCTTCAAAAGTGGTAGCTACCTATGTAAGCTATTAGTTTCCTGGGCCTCATTCTGTTAGGTCAAGAAGAAACTGTTTCTCAAGAGCACGAGGGTTCTGCCATCAGAGTCACTGCTCTCACATAAGACACTTTGGATTCTCTTCCTCTAAGGGCATAACCTTATTACTCAGTAGAGCTGCTGAAAGTGTGAGCCAATATATTTGAGTCTCCCAGCTGCATGAATAAACCTGAGTTATTTTTAAATGATCAGATTACAGAGGTGATAATGTACTACAATGAATTTTCCATTTCACACCCTCTCCGCAAATTTTCTGCATTACTTCCACCCTGGAGGGGAGATGCAAGATTTTCCATGTGCTATGCTTCCAAGGAATCATGTTAAAACTGCTGATGTCATAACTGGAAAATGTCATTCAAGACAAAGCTTTGAGTCAGAAGTTGCTTGGTGTAGGATGTTGGTTAAACATTGGAAGAGGTTGCCCAGAGAGGTTGTGGAGTCTCCATCTTTGGAGATATTAAAAATCTGACTGGACATGGCCCTGAGCAACCTGCTTTAGCTGACCCTGCTTTGAGTAGAGGGGTTGGACTAGATGATCTCCAGAGGTCACTTCCAACCTCAACCATTCTATGATTCTATGACAGGTAGATTGACCAAACCTTGCATGTGGTGTTTTCTTGCAAATGAATATGAAATGCTGGTTGTCCTCCATGATTCTTCAGTGCTTCCGTAAGTTCACCAATATCACTTCAGTGGTTTATGTGAGTATAATTTACTTGCTGGTGTTCTGGTTGTATCTGTGTTTATTTTAAGAATTCATGTCTACTTAGGTTTGCTAATGTACTGTAAGATCAGATGAGCTGCTAAGGGGTGAACAATCTATTTTTAATGTGTTTGAAGGATAGATGATGTTACCATATAGTGAATTGTGAATTTTTTCTGTCTCGTGGCAGTGAAGTCCAGTCATATGATGAGGTAGTAACTTAGATGGGATGTTAACGTTTTCTCAGAGTAGAGTGTGGTTTTTAAGATGGATGGAAGTAAAATGCCACGCTGTCTATTTCTATACTTGCTACCTCGACATGCAGCAGACTAATCCTCTTTACAGGTGAAATAAGCAGCCTGCTTATGGGCTGATGGCAATGCCTGCTGATCTGTTGACATCCAAATTGGAGAGAAATTCATGTCCAAGTGATGTTTCTAATAATGGTTAAATTAAAAAAGGATATTTTTTTTTTCTTGAAATTGCCTAAGGGATGCTAAGATGTTGATTTGTGACCTCTTTTCATTTCAGAACTTAGCCGTGTGGGCGTTGTGGTTTAGGTCAGGACAGACTAAATGCATGCATTAATTTCTACTCAACAATTGGATCCATGTGAAGGAGTTTGGATATTTATTGCTTCTGTGAAAGAATGATTAATAATGCAAAGAACATTTCAGAGCTATTTATCGAACATATATAAATTTATACATGTTCTTTTTCCGGGTTAAGTATAGGTGGCCCGTCCACCTTGGTAAAGACCAGTGATAATTGTCTTTGGCAGGAAAGGTGACACGTCATGATACCAAGCCCCAATTCATCCCTACATACTATCGCCCTCCTTATCTAAGCTTTTGTTGCCCTCAGCTTTTCCAGGGGGGTCCAGCTCCCACCTTAGATAGATAGAAGAGAAAAGTCAATTTATTTACAAATCATTAAATAGCACATTTACAATACATCAAAACATTAAGATCGTATAATGGTTCTTACTTAGCTAACAAACATATGCATAATGTCCACTGAAGAAAACAGTAGAAAAGTGGTTATCTCTACTCCTTTCCTTGCTGAAAAGAGTGGCAATTGTCAGTAGGTGGAAAGAGCAGGGTGCTGAGCATGTCGGTTATGGCCGTATGAGCTTGGTCCCAAGCGTCACTGGAGGGCCTCCACAGTCAGGCATCCCTGAAGGTAGAAATGTGCTACTCCCCTTCAGGTTGAGGTAGATGAGTTTTATGAGGTGGACAGCATCTTCCAGATCATCTGATTTTTATTGGTTGGTGGGTCACTCTGAGCTGTTGCTTGTTGATTGGTGTAACAAGTCATTGGGCAAATATTCTTGTATAAGTTTAGTTTTCCTATTTCTGTGAATTATGCTTTTTTTTTCTTTTTCATAACCTATCTAATTGTGCTTAATTACATCTCTAACAACTAGAGAGAAACATACCGAAGGTCAAACTGTGAACCTCTGACATTGGCCTAACTACTTGAGTGATGTCAGCTCAGTAGGCCAACACAGCGGAGGAAACTGGATAGTAGTAGCACTCTAATGCTTGTTTGAACATGTTTGAGATACCAGCTCTGCAGAGATTGGGAGCTTTAGGATGAGGAAACCTCGTTTAACAAATGTGTGCTTGCAACAAACTGAACAGTGAATCTAGCACTGCTTTGGAGACACTGCAGGGTAGTGGTAGCCATGAGGAACAGTTTTTTATGATTTTTATTATGATTAGATTTTATATGAATTGGCTTCCTATTTTCTTTGGAAGGCAGTGAAACTGCAACCTCTACAGGACTCTTCTTACATTTCTGGGATTTTGTTTTGTGGGCAAGTGCATATGCTTTATTAAATTCTTACTACCACTGTTAGGATCATAAACAAAGACTTTTTATTAGGTCAGATCTCAGCTACCATTGTATATTCTTGTTACCATAGTACATTTGGCAGATAATAAAGATAGGGGCCTGAAGCCCTTATCCTGCAAAAACTTATTTCTGTGAATAGTCCCTGTGATTTAATTTTGAGTTTTACTGCAATTAATCATGTGAGTAAACATTCAGAGGATCAGGTTCTTAGCTACATGGATTGATTATCTTGAAGTTTTCAGTGAGGCATTTGGAAATAATCTTATGTATGAGATGTCCTTGGTTTTTAACAACTACCACTCCATGTGAGGTGCTACTTTGTGGTTGTGTGAGAGTGTGGTTGTAGTTCATTTGTAAGAGACAACGGGTGCTAATGCACTAGATAATTCTTTCACTTCCAAATCTTTCGCTCTCCAAATCTGGAGAAATAAGTGTTCAGTCACGTGGAAGTCCCGAGCTTCAGATGAAATTTCATTGTAGAACCTTTTGGCTTTAGCATAGAGATAGTTTGCTCAAAAGCTGTAATCATTTAAGAGCGTTGCACTGCAGTTGTGAAACAAAGAATAGTATGAAATTCCGCAAGTGATACTGTATAGACTTTATAATTATGTAACTACTAAGAAACCATATAAACATGTTGCAGTTGCTTCTGCTTTCTTCTTA
Organism: Fregata magnificens; assembly: GCA_013389945.1. Taxonomy (NCBI): domain Eukaryota; kingdom Metazoa; phylum Chordata; class Aves; order Suliformes; family Fregatidae; genus Fregata; species Fregata magnificens. Next base: position 19,839 of record WAAD01003497.1, on the reverse strand, counting down.
GCAGGAATGTCCTATTATTTAGAATTTCTTTTTTTTTTTTCTATTTGATTAAAGCTAAATTAACCATGGCGCCAGTTTTTATGAGCCAAATACTGTTAATGGAGTGTCTAAATCTGCAGAGGAAGAGTTCATAAATAAACTTCCCAGGTGTTCTGTGAACTCTTTAAGTCTTAAAAATCCAGTGATTGGTCTTTTGTCAACTTGGTGGGAGATGGTGGTGGCAGGTGGGGTTGCTTTTCCCCCAAGTTCAGTGACATCTTCCTATACTTGAAGCTTAGGAAGCTCTAGTATACTAGAACTTACACTGTGACAGGCATGCCAGAGCTGGACTTCCTAACCAGAACTCTTGCAATTTGTTGCTTATTTGGCAGGATTTTAAAAGAATAATATTATAGTTCCCCTTGAATGAATCCTCATCTTAAATGCTATTCTGTGATAGCTCTGCAAAAGTATGACTGTCTTCATATGCTCCTAAGAGCTGAATGACTGGATTAAGTAACCCACAGGTGTTTTTTCCCCATAACAATTTGGTGAAGGGAAGAGGGAATGCATATAAACCATGTTTTGTCTATGAAGACTGTTCAGATCTGCAGTAACTTCATCCCTACACTTTCCTACTTCCTCCACTGGCCCCATTCAGGACATTTTTGGTTGAAGCTTTCTGTCTAGCACTTGTGCATATGATGCACTTGCAGTTGTTTTTGAAACTTTAAAAGAAATAGCATTGAAGAGTTGTGTGGAATTTGAACACCATTTCCCAAGGTAGGACTTTTTCTTGGTTACATAGCTACAAGAACATGGAGTTATCTATTTCAGCATTAGAAAGTATCAAGGGTACCATCAAGATATATAACTTTTTTTTAATGTATGGTTGCTCTGTTGTGTCTATATAATTTTCCATGCAGATTTCATTTTCTAGTAGCTGGTAACCTTGAGGGTTTTTTTTTTGTTTGGTGGTTTTGGTTTGGTTTTTTTTGGTTTTGACTTGGGCTTTTTTTGTGTGGCGCTTTTTTTAATAGCAGCGTTGGACAGTTTTTAGAGGGCACTGGGTTGAACTTTCATCAGAAGTGTTTCTTCATATGTAATGCTTCCAGAATTTGTCTGCACCTTTTCTTAGCCAAACCAGAACATCTCTGTAGTGCAAAGAAAATGCATTGTTCTTGACTTTTCCATACCAAAAAGGTGCTATTTGTAATAAACTGTCTTCAGCAAATAACTACTAAGATGATAATCTTATCACAGGAGGCTTGGCAGCCTTCCATTGAGTTAGCCTGTCTCAGCAAGGAGCTGTTGCTTAAGGTACAAAGCAGTCTACAGGAAAATATGATTGTGTGCATACACACATACACAAACACACACACTCTGTGTTTTCTCTGTTCATAGATGCATCATCATTTCCTGTCTGATGATTAGGAACTGGAATTATTATTTGGGAGACTAGCAGGATCTAGCACCAGAGAGATGGACCTGACCTCTCATCTCATAAGTATTAGATGCTAGGGAAGTTTTTGGGTTTGGAGACCCTGGTAGGTTTTGTGCAGTAATCCTGTGAGAACATTGGGCATTGTGTGTTCCTGTCATCAGGTACTCCAAACCAGTAATGTTTGTCAATGGATATCTTTATGAATGGCCATGTAAACTCCCGATGAAACTGTGATTTATACCTAATCCCAACATGCTTTCCTGTTAGAAATGATGAGGAAACACAGATCTTCTATCTGCAATTAAAAAAAAAAAAGTATAGAGAATTTTTTGTTTGCTTTTTTTGAATAAACAAAACAGTGACTTCAAAATCTGTGGGATTTTAAAATAAAAGTATTACCCAAAAAGACAATGATATAAAAAGATAAGAGTCCATATTCATCTTTGAGGGCATCAGAAGACCAATGTTAATGTTGTTGCACATTCAACTTCAAGATTTGATTGTAGTCTCATGGCTTGATAATGACTTATTTCAAGTTTGAAAAGTGTGGTACTGGTTTGTACCAGAGGCCTTCTAACATGGGTGACCTTGTAGCTTTAAAGAAAATAATTTGAAACTGTTAGCTTCAACCTTACTGAAGGACACATTCTGAAGAGTTAGCTCCTTAAGCAAGCTTTTGAAGGGTGTGCTCTGCAGAGCAGCCTCCTGTTATTTGGTTAATGGTTGACCTAGTTCTATTGCCATATGCTTCCTGGAACGCATTCTAATATAAAATATGTGTTAAAACAAGACTGGGATCATAGCAGGAAAGTCAAAGCCTTTATGAAACAGAAACCATAAAATACTATTGCATTTTGGAGGGCTTTTTAACTAAAAATATCAATATCTTCATGGAACTACTTACTGATTATAGTTGCAAACCCAGGAGTATTTTTTAGACCCATATATTTAATTTTTTTCACAGGTGCCTTGTAAAAAAGGTTTTTATCAGTAATTCTCTGTGCTGTGTATAAAGCTAAAGTTAGTGAAATTGGAGTGAAGTTATAGTTGTGGGGAAAGATTAGATGAGATAAGGTTTAGTTAAAGGCAGGAGCCAAAAGCTGGAAGCCAAAATTGTGAATTGTGGATTCAGACTTTTACCTGATATCAGATACAATGGAGCACACACATTCACAGTTAAATAAAAATACAGGAAATTTGGAGGTCATAGATACAGTGTAACCTCCAACCTGAGTGAGCAACTTTGTGACAGACTGAAGTTCTGAAGAACCTATGGGCTGTGTTTTCTGGTTAATATGATTTTGTTTACTAGGAAAAAGAAGGGTGTGTGAAAACAGTTGTTCCCCCTCTTATGGTAAGAGAAGAAGAAGGGAAAAGTAAAGCTATCCTTTGTAACCTTTTGAGAGCTCATAGCAGTATCAGTAGATGTGTTGATTTAGTACTCTGCTGTCAGTGTGGGAAAATGAACTGTTTACCATACTTATTGCTTTGAATATTCATATAACCTGGCAGTGGCTAACCTGTTTCTTCACTTGCAGATGGCTTACAGGCACTCCGTGTGTGAGTTCTAGGCAAAGGTACGTTATCTGACAGGCAGAGGTGCCAGTGTGGGGGTTGGTGGGCCAGCCAAATTCCTAGCTGTGGGAAGAAGTGTGAGCTGGCAGTATCTTTAAAGGCTGCTGTTGCTGATCAGTGTGGGGGTAGCAAGTCAGAAATGGTGAGACCTCTTGTAAGTTATTTGCTCCTGATTGGGACTTGTTCCTAGAGCTTCTCTGACTCAGTGATACCCTTCATGTGGATCTTGCGACACTGGGCCAGATGAAAATTTTGGTAGATAGGCCCAGGATACAAGTCATGGCTGAGTGTGATGCAGTTTTGCCCTTCTGTCCTTCCCTGATTCTTAACACTGAATGGTATTTTTACCATTTATAGAACTAGTTTTATAGAACTAGGACTAACTGCAAACAAAAAGCATTCTACAGGTTAGACAAGAAAGGTGTCTGACAGCATTTAAAGACACTTTTCTTCTCTTTTTTTTTTTTGTCCTCTGTACCAGTAGTTTATATTTAAATGTAAAACAAACTAAGAAGCTCTTCATTCAGTTTATATCTTTAATGAATAGAAAATGTGGATCAAACCATTCTCTGACTTGCTTAAGAAATTACTTCACTTTATTTCTTATGTCCTGACTTCATAAATCATTGATACTGAGTAGTAGTAGATATGATTCAAAATGGCTGGAATGGATAAATGGAATAATGTAGTTATGTTCAACAGAAGGAGATATTATCATCTAGCTTACCTATCTGTATATGTGTTCTTCCTGAGATACTGAATCCATTTGTGAAGTCAGCACTTTCTTAAACAGAGGGTGGAAATGTTGGGATTCAAGGGAATGGAATGGTATGAAGTCTGAAAAATCATGCTTCAGAGTAAGAACCTTCAGCAAGTTCAGTCTGCTTAGCTTTTCAAAGATTTTTTTAGAAGTGACATTTAGAGGGCTAATGTAGTTACTTTGCCAGTCTGTGCCTGATACTATAGGAATCTATACTAAGCTATAACAAGATGCAGTAGCTGGAATGTAATACTAGAAAATGGTTGCTATATAAATAGTTCTTATTTAATAGTGGAAGAAAAGTATGAACCATTGGAATAATTTATGGACTCAGAAAAGTAAGGCATGAAGTCTAAGATGAGTCTAGGCTCTCTCTAGATGTGATAGTGGGATACAGACACTTCTAGAAGGTGATTCATCCCACCCTAATCTAGATGCTTGTATTGGGTCTGTCTAGGATGGAGTTAACTTTCCCCTTAGCAGCCCTCATAGCGCTGTGCTTTGTATTGGTAGCTAGAAAGGTGTTGATAACACACCAATGTTTTGGCTACTGCTGAGCAGTGCTCCCACAGCGTGGTGGGTTTGACCTTGTCTGGCTGCCAGGTGCCCACCAAGGGGCTCTGTGACTCCCCCTCCTCAACTGGACAGGGGAGAGAAAATATGACAAAAGGCTCATGGGTTAAGGACAGGGAGATCACTCACCAGTTACCATCATGGGCAAAACAGACTCGACTCAGGGAAATTAATTTAATTTATTGCCAGTTAACAACGGAGTAGGATAATGAGAAATAAGAACAAATCTAAAAACACCTTCCCCCAAACTCCTCCCTTCTTCCCGGGCTCAACTTCACTCCTGGCTCTTCTACCTCCTCCCTCCCGAGCGGTACAGGGGGACGGGGAATGGGGGTTGAGGTCAGTTCATTACACATTGCCTCTGCTGCTCCTTCCTCCTCACACTCTTCCCCTACTCCAGTGTGGGGTCCCACCCACAGGAGACAGTCCTTCACAAACTTCTCCAATGTGGGCCCTTCCCAAATGCTGCAGTTCTTCATGAACTGCTCCAGCATGGGTCCTTTACATGGAGTGCAGTCCTTCAGGAAGGGACTGCTCCAGCGTGGGTCCCCCGTGGGGTCAAAAGTCCTGCCAGCAAACCTGCTCCAGCATGGGCTCCTCCCCACAGGGTCCTGCCAGGAGCCCTCTCCAGTGCAGGCTCTCCACAGGATCACAGCTTGCTTCAGGGCACATCTACCTGCACTGGCGTGGGGTCCTCCATGGGCTGGAGGGTGGATATCTGCTCCATCGTGGACCTCCATGGGCTGCAGGGGGACAATCTGCTTCACCATGGTCTTCACTACAAGCTGCAGGGGAATCTCTGCTCTGGTGCTTGGAGCACCTCCTCCCCCTCCTTCTTCCCTGACCTTGGTGTCTGCATAGTTGTTTCTCTCACATATTCTCACTCCTCTCTCCCATCTGCTGTTGTGCAGCAGTTTCTACCCCTTCTTAAATATGTTATCCCAGAGGCGCTACCACTGTCGCTGATTGGCTCACCTTTGGGCAGCGGCGGGTCTGTATTGGAGCCGGCTGGAACTGGCTCTGTCTGACATGGGGGCAGCTTCTGGTGTCTTCTCAGAGAAGCCACACCTGCAGCCCCCCCTGCTACCAAAACCTTGCCACGTAAACCCAATACACACAGCATCAGGGCTGTCTCTCCAACCTTCCCCCCCTCCAAAGGTCAGTAGGCTGGGGGTGGGCAAGAAGCTGGGAGGGGACATAGCCAGGACAGCTGACCCAAACTGACGAAAGAGATATTCCATACCATATGACATCGTGCTCAGCAATAAAAGCTCAGAGAAGGAAGGGGGGGGGCATCCATTATTAAGGCATTTGTCTTCCAAAGCAACTGCTACATGTACTGAGGCCCTACTTCCAGCAAGTGGCTGGACATCACCTGCTGATGGGAAGTAGAGAATAAAATCTTTTTGTTTTCCTTTGCTACTGTCTGTGGCCTTTGCTTTTCTTTATTAAACTGCCTTTATCTTAACCCATGAGGTTTTTTTCCATCTTATTTTCTCCCCCCCATCCTGCTGAGGAGGGGGAGTGATAGAGTGGCTTGGTGGACACCTGGCGGCCAGCCAAGGTCAACCCACCACAATGCCTAATACTTTAGACTGTTAATGTTAGGTTAGACATGGACAGCTGTCTAGCTGTAGACAGTGAACATTAGGTAAGATGATCCTTACCCCCCATATCTTGTGTCAGGTCAGGGATAAGTTGTTTCAAAGAATAGATGGTGGAAATGCCATAATATTTGTGGGGTAAGGGGTCTAAGTAGGCAATTGAGGTTTACCAAAAACACACTCTAAATGCCATCTAGTAGCCTAGTGTAGCAAGGTTTTCCTACCCAGATAAATTGGCTGGATGGCTGTGTCCAAAGAGTTACAGTCAATGGCTCAATGTCCAAGTGGAAACCAGTGACAAGTGGTGTCCTTCAGGGGTCTGTATTGGGACCAGTACTATTTAATATCTTGTCATGGTTTAACCCCAGCTGGCAGCTAAGCCCCACACAGCTGCTTGCTCACTCCCCCCACAGTGGGATGGGGGAGAGAATCGGAAGAGTAAAAGTGAAAAAACTCGTGGGTTGAGATAAAGACAGTTTAATAGGGAAAGCAAAAGCTGCGCACGCAAGCAAAGCAAAACAAGGAATTTATTCGCTGCTTCCCATCGGCAGGCAGGTATTCAGCCATCTCCAGGAAAG
>WAAD01003496.1:85853-99019 GCA_013389945.1 Fregata magnificens | reverse complement strand
ACCCCTCCCATAAGCCACCTTTTTGACTTCAGCAGCTAGGACACTTCTGCTTTTTCTAACCTTGTGTTCACATAATCCTCCACACAGAGCAGCTCATAGAGCACGTATTACGTATTTGTTCTGCAAGACAAATTTTCTAGCTGTCTTCTCTGAGTCATTTCCAAGTTTTTTGTCTTTCACCAATCTAAACACAAAGTAGACAGGATGGGAGGAGTTAGCATGAACATTTAAATACTAAAAAAGAACAAAAGCATTTCAGTATAGTGAACAAACTGCAGCTGCAGCATGCTTTCATGCTATCTTCTAATCTTTATTTAAAGACAATGTTCTACTCTAAGTCATTTGTGTGAAAACCTTTTAGCTTACAGGGAGTGCATTTCCTTTTTCTAAAACTTCAGAGTTTCAGCTGCTACTAAATAGAAAGTCAATATACCTACTGATATTTTATTTAAGAGGAACAAAGTTGTGAAAGTACAAATTATATTCTTGGCCAAGTAGTAAGAGACGAAAACATACCACCATATAGGTTGCTACTACTCCTCCTCCTCCTCCCAACAGAAAAAGAAGAAAAAAAGAAAAAAAATTAATATATTCCAACTTGGCCTATTTCTGTTCAATTACTGTAACTGATCGAAATGTACTTAAATGAATTTCCTGTAAACAAACACTTATTGGAATACAGACTTTTAATGCAGGCTTGTTTACTTTAAATGTGTTAGGGAAAAAACAAAACAAAAAACAAACTGTAGCTTGCCACAGAAATCAGTGTATTGTCCTGCAGTTGCGATGTCACTTTGTCAAATAATTTCCCACTGCTGACAACGCCAGTACAGTATCCAAACAAAAGCATTAGCCCAGAACTCTGACATTTATGAAGACATAAGAAGCATTTTTGAGCAAGCAGGCACCAAAAAAAGAAAAGTCTTTTCCAGATTGAGAAAGAACTGCAACAGATCAACTTGCAAAGAAAGTCCCACAGGTTAGTGAAAATTAGGAGCAAATCCCATAATAGGAGACAGAAGTCTAGTACTTTCCAAGTCCATACCCCTGATACCTTCATCTTTTTCAGTAGCAAAAATCAAATCCTTTCCAGCTCTCCAGTGGTATTATATGAACCAAAACTCCTGTGTTTAAATTTTTTTTTTTACTTATTAGCCTTTCGATCAGCAGTCACTGGCCAAGGTGTAAAGCAATCTCCCTCTACCACTTCAACTGACTTCAGAGTTCAGTCTCTCAAGAGGACACAGTAAAATAACCCACAGCCAGCAGAAAGCAAACATCTAACAATACCTAATGACAGATAAAACACTAATTCTGTAACCCCACTTACGAAGCAACACAACTCCCTGACTCATTGCTCAACTGACTTTTTGGTTTCATAAAGATAAATATTTTCCTTCTTCCGTGTCAGCTCCAAATTGGTGGTCTTAAGTATTTCCATTCCAAGCAAAGAACAATTAGATGGAATTTAATTTTGCTGCAGTTGAAACATTTTGCAAGTGTAAAGATATTTACGCAAGGCAAGACTTAAAACTAAACAAACCTATCTTCGCCCATACACAGAATGGGTAGACATGTTTCTTCTGGCCTTTAAAATAATACACATTCATCTCTGAGAACAAATCTGATTGTCTCAGGACATTTGCCTCAGAGGATATTCTCAGGCTATTCTCTCTTCCTTTCCCCCTACACGCTCCCTTTTTTTAAACTTAATTATAGGAACATTTTCCAGCTTTCAGATGAGATGTATAAACAAAGCTGTGACCACTTGCGGCTATTAAAAATTCCATAGAAGTTTTTGTAGGAGGACATCCTCCTGAATAGATTTATTTCACAGTGCAAAACCAAACTGTATCTGCATTAAATTCAATCAGTAAAACTAGCTGGATTTGGTTGCTTCCTTCTTCTAACTACCCTACCGCATGAATCTTCGCTATTTAGCCACTGATGAACACGTTCTAGCATAGGAGCGATCACACTTCCATTAAGAGGGGACATAATCCTGTACACAATATCCTTTCACATGCAAAAAATTACCAGTCGGTGGTATGAGGAATTTAGGACCGTGTCCATGGCTTGCAGAGTTATTTTGAGAGTTTTCAGTCACGAGGGACGCTGCGGCCAGAAAGCACATTAGTGGCCAAACCCAGAAGACAACCTCAAACTCACATCCATCATTCTCATTGTTTAGTTGCTGGAAATCACACCATTACAAGATGTTCCTGAAAATATTTTTCACTCTAGGATAAGGAGATACTTTACAGGCAAATTACAGTTAAGATATTGTCCTTTTGGGCTTCTAATAATATGTGGGAGAAAAAAAGCCTAACAATATTAATCCTATTACCACATGAAAATACGTTTTCAGGAATTTAGAGGAAACAGTTTCCCTCTGACACGACCCACTAAATCTTTAAGATTTTTTTTTTCTTTTTTTTTACTTCCACTGCAATGTAGGTTTAATTATACCAGTGATTCACATTCATCATAATTTTTTTGAAAGAACAAACAAAAGCACAGAAAATTGGAAATATGAAACTCATTTTTACTCTATACAGAAAAGAGACAGCAGGGTAACTGCACTGCCAAGTGTGAAATCATTTCTTGCAAAAAATAAACAGTATTTATTACAATCCATAAGAATTACTTCAAATAAGGCAAGATTATGTTTTTGTCCTGGTCAGAAATAGCCATACATAATTTAATTTGCGTCAACATCCCTAGTAAAGCAGAAAGTAGGCAGTTCCAAAATTGTGCAAAATCAGGGTCCAGATAACACTGATTGGGGGTGGGGGGAAATCAAATCCATGCATTTTACCTGCCTCCCCAAAAACATTTGGTTTCAGCTGTCACACACAGAAGAGTACTGCCTCACCATGGTACCTACAAATATGCTTCTGTGTATGAAATATAAACCACAGTAAATGCATTTCTTGAACCTGACGAACAGGAGTTTGCCACAAACGACTGCAGCATATGTATCTTTACAAACTATGGATGTAGACAACATGAGCAACAACAGCTGTGAAGCGGAAGAAAAGAGTATAAAGGCTTTTCATAGCTCTCGCATGAGCTGCTAACCCTCGCTACTAGCTATTAGTTGCCCTTCTTAATGGTACTGAAACACAAATAGGTACTTTACAACAGCTTTCAGATCTTCACCTTGCTATATAGATATACCCATAAAAAGAACTGGAGAGACACCTACCTTGCTTTTTAGTTCCTAATTACGCCATTGACACAGGTATTTGCCATTTGAAAGCAGTATGTGTTTAAGCTAATGAGTATTTCTTTTTTACTGTCCATGCTCTGTTATTTTTATGAACAGGCAGTACTGAAGGCCACGATTACATTTTATTTACCTCCTTTACATCTTATATTCAGTAATGTATCTTATTTCATCATTTTGATGTATTTCCATTAGGAAGCCAAGTGTTTTGCAACAACAGAGTAAAAACCACCTTCAAGCAAATAAAGGAGCATCACTTGGGGAGAAAGAAGAAAAACCACATGGGGACCAGCTCTGAGCGAGATTTCACAGGTAGAGAGTTGGTACGGGGTCCTGTATGTTCCTGCATCACTTTGCCACTTGCTGCTCCTGGGAATACGATCCTGCCTGGATCCCGTTTTTTCTGGGTTTGTTTTCTGCGAGTTTAGCAGGCCAAACGGTTTCACTGAGGGACCACAGAATTGCCCAAGCCAACGCAACAGGCACGGCAGAAACCCCTGGCAGCAGGCAGGTACAGGGGACAGCAACCCCCCCGACATCAGCCAGTCCTAAAACCAGCTTAGCTCAGCCCCAAAACTCCACCCTTACAGGCTGTATCCTCTAAATCCTAAAAGTAGTTCAACCTGATATTAAAAATAGATAAGTGTGGATTTCCTTTTAGAGGAATTTTTCTTTTGAAGTCGCTCTACTCTTGCTTCAAGATCAGAAGATGCTTCTAGGCCAACTATTCTTTCTAAAATATGTAAATACAAATTACTGAATATGAAAAGAAAGCTGAGTTTAACTTAACATTCTAAGTCTCTTACCCAAATACATTAATACTCGCATTAATAATATAAAGTGTTAAATATGCATGGCCATGCATATTTAAGAAGTGCAGAAAAAATTTATGCTAGCTAATATGGAAATTATAAAGGGAGATGTTGACCACACTGTAGTGGTATGTGTTTCAGGGAGGGTTATGAACAGATTAGCACAGACACAGGAAATACTATCCAAGATAACATGTGCCTTCATTAGCATAAATTACCAATTACTGTTCAAGAAATCTGGTGAATCACCATTCTGATTACAGTGTTATAGCTATACACTGTCACTTATACTATCATCTTAACATTATAGTCTTCTTTCAACAGGGAAAACAGTAACATCAAAGCAGTGTTTGACAAATGTGATACTTTGCAGTGCCAAGCACCATAAGTAAAAATACACAGTCTTGCATTGTCTTGCTGGTTTAGGAACAGTGGTGCATTTATACTGCCTTAAAATTTTCTTACTTGGCTTTCAGCTTTTTAACAAAATGACTGCATCTGATTTCTTTTCCCCACAGCAAATAATGGGGAGGGGTGATCAGAATCAGCTTTGTGTAGTAACACCACCAGTATAAATACAGATACTACCCCTTCCAAAAATAAGAGGTCTCAAGCCTTTTCTTTACACTGCATCAGATCAACAAAACACTGTCAAACAGCATCAAATTTCCACCCCCCCTCCCCAATACGTATGCTGCAAGGCAGAGTCTCACAGATAAATAATTTTGGGAGAACTCAGTAATAATTTTCTCCCTATGGAGCACCCATGCAAAACTGGAGAAACAAATAGGTAGGTTACTTAGTGCTACAGATGAAATAAAATAAAATTTTCTCTGGTGTTTGCATTTGAAAGCCTTTGCTTATATTACATTACAGTAGGCATTAACACAAAATTTAGGCTTTATAGACTAAAAGTCTGCAAATTCTGAATTTCTTTTGTTGACTTTCATAGCGACATCCAGGTCACAAGAAATTTTAGCACCCCAGAGTGAGAGAATGATCCAGCAATAATGCCAGGAGAGACCACGGGTAACAGCTGGTAGCAAATAATGTATCCACTTGCAATGCAGAACAACAGCCACTTTTCAAGTGGGAGTCTTGGGAAGGAAATCAGGGTTCCCCCTCAGCATTATCTAGGAGGTGAAAGGAACAGATCACCCTGCCAAGTATGCACAGCCTAGCTAAGCGACACATTAAAGATATAACGTATTTAATTGAAACCCTTCATTCATTCCAGTGCAAAGAAAGGGCAGCAAAAGAGCAGTGGATTTTGCCTGCCTGCAGCAGGAAGAGAAAATTCTGAAATTAAAAAGTGTAGATGCAATAGGTTTCCAAGAGTGAGATCTTTTAAGCCACAGAATAGAAGCAGCATGTACCTTTTAACTTGGGGCACTTATGATTTTGCCCGATAAAAGTGGCAGAATTATACAAAGAATGGGATGGAAAGGGACTGGATGGTCCCACGACCAATTTCTGCAACAGTGCAGTTCACTCTGATTGAGCCAAGCATACAGGCAATGCTGACAGTAATTAAAAAACACTTTAGTTTTAAATGACTGCAAGATGACAAAACTTCAGGTAAGCAAGCTTTAACAGATTTCCACTAAGTCTTCAGCAGATGACATTATGCTATATAATACGAAGACGTTATCTAGTTCAAATCCAGATCAGAAAATTGGCAAAGAATATCCACCTTTATGAGTTACACTACACTCCCGTTTCATGTAAAATGGGAAGTGGTTAGCACTGGACTACCTCCAGTCCAAAGTCACTCTCCTGTAAGGGAACAAAAGGGGTCCCGTATGTACTCTTCAGCTGAGCAGCATGGGAGAGTGATCAGCACAGACGGCTGATGGAAAACAGGTCGAACAAGTGGAAGCCCATACAGACTGGGAAGCTGGATTGCTTGAACTACTGCTGCCACTGACCAGGATTTGGCTCTTTGTTCATTTCAGACAGTTTGGGATGATCCCTAGCAACTCTGTGGAGTGTGAGGCAAAGTTTAAACTACTGACAGGAGGGCAAATCCCCTCTGTCGACCCCTTTTCCTCGTCAACCAGGAGAGGACACTCACACACACACTCTCAACAACTCCAACAAGTACGTGTGGATGAAAAGGAAAGCAGGGATACTCTATCCCCCACTGGCACACAACTCCCAGTAGTCCCTGTGAACGACTGGACTAACCACAGATGTCCTGCTGCCAATCTAGACTGCTTTCGGCTCCAGGATCCAAGCATCTTGGACCAAGGATGGGACAACTCCTTCTGAAAGCAGAGATCATTTCATCATCTCTTGGGTGAGGAAGAGACAAACAAGAACACACTGATCCCTTCAGCTTTTGAAATGAGAAGGGGAAAAGAAAAAAAAATGTGTTTCAGCTTTACCCTTACAAAATGGCTGTGTTTCCCACAGCACCCCCAGTTACTGGGGAGAGGAAATGGTTGGCTGGCTTGCACCTACATTTTTTCCTAGGATAGACCCTGGAAAAAAGACTCAAAAAGCAAACACACCAGAGTAGTAGCAGACATTCCTGTCAGATCCATTTTGAGTAGCAGGATGGAAAATTGACAGGAATGTCGCCGAGCAGCTGCAGGGGGGTCCCAGAGCCTGTGGAGCCCTGTCCCTGCAGCCGCCTGGCAGCAATACCCTCGAATCTTGCTCAAGATTCAGGCACAGCTCATCAGACCTACCGTGTTCCCAGCAAAACATTTGGGGCTTAGACAGTCTTTCTGTCACAAATTTCCAGTAACATCCACGCTTGGCAACAACGAAGCTGCTTGCTGTACCTCACTCATCAGTGGAGAGCATTAGCCAGTTACTTAGGATTGCTGGCTGTTTCTAAAGCACACAAATCCAATTTTCAGAAAAAGCAAGGCAAAGTTAATCTTTCCCCTTCCCCCATCCCTGCCCAACACAGCTCTGGAGTTAGATTTCAGAAGCAGTATTTATTGCAGAAGCTTTCTATTTATTAATTTTCCACGATCAGTTGCACACTGAAGGAGGTGGAGCAACTGCTGGATTTGAAAGCAATCTTCGTTCTCTGAAGAATGTCTCCAAAAGGCAGCTACAGAGTGCCGTATAGGATGGCTCACCTATCAAATAACTGCTCAAGTAGCACTTGCCTTCCCCCAGAACAAGAGGAATTCCAGGATGCACAACGTTGTGCACAATGTGACGCCTGACACTGTATAACCCTTCAAAGTCCCTGCAGTCTCTGCCAAAAAAGTAACCCTGATACCTGCCACGGAAACCGTTGAGCTGCAGTACTTGGAGAGAAATGCACTATAGGTAATACAGTATTTTGCTTCTCGGCCATCTCAGGCTAGAATTGCTCCAGCTTCTTGCTATTACACCAATAGGGACATTGGCCATGTGCCCTGTAGCCTGAGAGGGCACTAAGAGAGGTCACGATTATTCATAGATTTCTTAGTGAAGGAATAGTAAGGCTTAGTTTAAAACTGTAAAGCATTTTCAGATTCCTCAGAAAAGAGTATATTTAGCTTTTGTGAACTGTTGGTTGCCATCGCACCACGAAACAATTAGCTTGACAGGTCACTAATCCAGATATAAAAGAGCTTTTTATCTGGTCCACTGATAAGAAGTTTGCTGGATGGATCCACTTACTGTAAGGTCAAACCCCTGGTCTCCCATTCTTTGCTTGGCAAAAGACCATTGACAGTTCATACCAAATCTGGCTCACCATACTTCCAAAATAGAGCACAATCAGCATATGCTTGAATCCTTGTAAGTGCAGACCTAAGTTCTAGGTTACAAAAAGAAAGATTTTTCATACTCCAAGCAGACCTTCTGGCATTCTGACCAAAAACTCATTTGAATAAATACATTTTTCCTATTTAAACTTTCCCTAACTTTCAGCCAGATCTGCTAAAATATTACATTGCCCTTTCTAAGCTGTTTTTGCTGCCCGATACTGGCAAAAATCACTGCATTCCTTCCAGAGATCAGTGAAAAATAATCTGAACATATAATCTTTTGTACTTTATTTTCAAATAATTTAATCAATTTTTCTCATCTAAGTACTTAACAAGAAAAAAAAAATCATATCCCCACAACTTCAAAGATCTAAGCAATTTAGTTTTATTACTCTCGATGTCTCTGACTTACAGCATATAAAATTCAGCTTTTTCCCTGAAAATGAATAGAGATTTAAAAACTTTAAGCAACTAACTGGCATTCAACCCTCAACCTCTTTTTAAATCCACCAGCTCCTGCTGCTCCTATTAATAAACACTCTTTCTCAGATTTCCACTTCATCCTGCCATGCTCAAATAGGAAACATTTTTGTTGACTGGGAAACAATTGAGTGGGACCAAATCCTTTAGTTCTGCTACCCCTCAACATGACACAAAGGGTAACAATAAAAGATATCACTTCCTAAATGAGTAAAACCTAGCAAATCATGAGATTTTTTTTTTACCTGCAGATACCAGCTTCATAGACAAAGTAGTAATACGTATCCTCTGCTAAGCACATTTCCAAAGAGGTAGTCTCTTCTTCAGAGCAGCACTCTACCTGGCACGAGCTTTCACTATACAAAGACAAACTTTGTATAAGGCTGAAAAAAATCTGACTCATATTAACATACTTGCAATCATCCTAAATTTGCCTTAGGGCAACCAGAAATACCAAGTTGTAACTTCTGTTAAGCAGTCTGTAGCAACAGTGTCTGCAACTCTGCCGACACAGCTCATGCAATAAGTAGTGAGAAAACTTGTTAATGCAGTTTAGGGATTCTTCCGTATTTCACAAACACAGACAATACAGCAGTGAGTAGAAAACACCTGGAGAATACTATTCGCAGATAAACTCTTTATTGTTTTAAGTATTTCTCAACCACTGAGAAAAGTGGTTGGCAATAAAAGTGGTGGCACTATTAAGCGTAGATTTTTGTCATCAACAATCATCTAAGCCTGACAGCATACACCTAGACAGGCAGCAGTCTACAGTCCACTTGAAAATTATACAAAAAGTAGTTCTAAAAGATTCTTCAATTACAGCATCTGTCCTACCATCTCTTCACCATCTGAATAAATTGGAGCTTAAAACTGTGTTGAAGTATTTGAAGCTCAAACGGAACAGCTGAGTGCCATACCCAACTGAGGCTGCAGATGTTTGGCCAGTATCTCTAAATGTCCAGAAGCTAGTTCTGAAAAAATCACATTTTGATCCCTTAAAGGAAAAAGGTCAGCAAAAATCACTGTTATACAAATTTTTAATCAGGCTGTTAGATTCCATTAGATCTGACTGCAAGTATTTTATCATGAAAGTTTACAACTGTTAAGACAAATGGAAGCATCTAATTTTTCTTTTTCCTGAATTCTTCCACAGTTGTACCTTAAAAAAAAAAGTCTTGTCTTATACGCCAAAGAACCTCAAAGCATAATTAATTACAAACTAACTATCAATGGAAGTCTAGCCATCCTGCATTATCCTACCTAAGAACTTATGAAAATAAAATCTTACCATAAATTTTCCATTTTAAATGCCAGACTGGTCACTAATGAAATCTCAAAATAATTTCTACTGATTTAATGATGATGTACATGCTTTCACTAAATACTGCAGCACACAACTTTGCATGGTACACATAACGTGCTCATACTAAATAGACGACATAGTTTCCATAAGAATTAGTAGCAATGGAAAATGACAACTTATACAGACCCACAGAATATAATCACGACATTGTTCATTAATGCCTGCGACCACTGTTAACTCTATTTCAGAAAGTCTCGGGAGGAACTTAGATATAATAGCAGAAGCTGATGAACTTTCAGCTGCAAGGGGGTGGGAGGGAAAGGAAGCAGACTGATTAGTTGAATAGATTTATTGTATGCACATATTCTATGTTAAAAGCCTGTATCTACTATAACATAAATTTTTTTTAGTTGTTTGACTGTTCACAATTCAAATACAGGAAAATGCTATCAGGCTAACATGTGTTTGTTCAGCAGGAAACCCTTTCTTCAAAATGTAAAATAAGGTAGTGAAAAGCCAAAACTTTGCTAGAATTGTCATACTATTATTTCTCAAATGTGAGAAGGACCTTTTGATGTTCCCCCGTCACATTAGAAAATAATCTCTTAAGTCCATATGAGCTCCAGAGAAAAATGCAATGCAGTAACAGCTGAAATGCAGCGTTCTCTCTCTCAAAGACGCAAGACATTATGATACTACTTTCTTCAATTTAGCTGGCAGATTTTATTCTCAAGCCATGAATATTTTCTGAATTTTCCTTATAATATACCATGAATACAGCCAAATCATCTTAAAGCAAATCTGTAAGCAAAGTTTCGTATTCTAGTTGCTCTATTTTAATGGTCTTTGACATTGGCAGCGTCTACATAAAACCAATTTCGCAAAATGCATTCTGAATTGACCTGCACTTCAAGAAGACAATTAATCTGAAAGAGATTCCTTTAGGCTCTTCACAATTCAAATGAAGATCATAACCCTTAAAAATTGGGAGAAAAGAACTTTGACTATCATTCTTGCAAAACAAGGATAAAATGAAGCACTACTGCTTATTTAATCACTGCAATGTCAAAAAAAAAAAAAGAGGGAAAGCAAATTATTTGCCTTGTATTCATGTATAATACTGTATTAAAAAATAAGATAAAATAAAAAGAAGATAAAATACAAGAGTGTTTGGCAGAAGAAACAATCTGACAAAAGCCCCAACATAGGTACACAGTATGTATGACCCAATGCAGTAATAGAGCAAAGTAAGTGTCATCATTCACTTAATTAAACAGAAGAAGAAACACATGCCAATTGAAAAAAATTTAAAAAACACAAATTTGGTTGCAGGCTTACAAAACACATTGACAGTGAGTTATTTCAGTCACCATGCAAATAGTGTCAACTGTTACTGTCATAGACTGCAGCAGTCCTGCCACCGAAACAAAACTTCCTCATTCATACAATTGGCATTGGTGACCACGTTCAAGAACTCTAAAAATGATTACATTTTACATTGCTATATGGACATCTTAGACATTTTTGCATTGTAATTGATTTGTGTTACAAGTGGTTTGCCTTCAAAGCACAATGTTTTGTCCACATTTCACTTCCACTTTGAAGTCACAGATAGGCTCCTACTAGCTCAGGAAGGAAAATAAATTGTTGTTGCTGTTATGTCCTAGCACTGTGGGCAAAATGCCAGGCTGTCCGGCAGCCAACAGACTGACCACAAATCTTTCTCCTTTTTTTCTCTCCCCCCCCCAAGAATTAATATCAACAACCAATTAAGGCGCATGGAAAGGAATGCACTAATACTGTCCAGGATTATGCTCGAGACAGTAGCTATGTTTTAAAATTCCTTTCACTGTCACTAGTAATGGAAATAACTTATAGTATTTCAAGCTAGCTCTTCCAGTCAGTTAGGACTTATAATTTGTACGCTATTGTTATTAAACTTATTAAATTAGACTAGCATAATTACAAACTGATTGAGTAGCAACATTCAAAATTAAAGACTCAGAGTAATAGTAAAAGAATTCTGAAATTCGGGTAGCCATCTGATGGACTCCATCAGCAAGTTAAGTTTGGAAGGAAGATTGGGAAAGGAAGCAGATACCTGAAGGACAGTACATTTCTACACTGGCATCACTGGTCTCAAGTAACTAAGAAACAGGATGACTGGCTACAATTATAAAGAAACTTGAGAAATATGACCTTTTTAACAAGGAAAAAACCCAAACTGTTCTGAAAGAAAAAAGGATGCATTATTTTGATCACCACCAAGTATTCTCACCATTCCGTATACCTGCTCCATTGCTCACTTATTTTGTTTAATCTCAATCCAAGGCATCGTCTACAGAGTTGGAAGCACCAAAGATACTTAAAGGTAAACCTAACTCTACAGAAAAATATTAGGCTTCTCCCCTTCTTACATACTTAGGCTCTGTAAAACTAGCGAAACACAGCATAAGTGAAATTAGTAAAAGCAAAACTATTTGATATACTCCACGTTGTAGCATTACATATTGTACCAATACTTTAAAGACAGTAAAGAATTTTGTTTTAACTAAAACCTTGTACTGTGAATGAGAAACTGGTATCTTCTTCCATTAGTCTAAAAGAATGGCCACCTTCCCACTCCAGTCAGCTAACTTCACTTCTGTTTAAAAAAATAAACCAAGAACTCTTAGTTGACTTAAAGTCCACAGCAAAATCTGAAGACATTTAAGTATTTCAGGATGGGATTTATGGCAGAGTTCTGAAATGGATACTCCTAGTTCCTGTTGCTTTTACTGGAATATTTTTATAGAGAGTCACTTTTTTCCCACCCTACCCTTTTCCTTTACTGAATTTCCACACAATAACTTAGATTTGACCATCACCGGACATCTGAACAACAATTAAAAAAGTTACAGCTGGATCCTGTATTAGTCCCAGCTGCACAGGATCCTTGGCTGCCTTCAGAAAACAAGAGAGCCAATAGGAAAACAGTAGGAAAACTTCTCTTAGCAGCTTACCTTTGAATAAATTGTTTTTCCATATGCTACTGCAACAAACTATTTTACTACTCAATGCAAACTGAAGTTATTCTTCCTATTTTTCATCCCTTTTCTAAAAAAAAAATGAAAATAAAAAAATTTCCTTCTTGAAAAACGTTTACTACAAAATGCCAGAAAATAATTGTCTCCATATGGTCTTTCAAGTCTAACATACCACAATGGATGTATCTGCCAAGTCCACCCACCCACAGGCTCCATAAACCTTAGAGTATTATTTGTATTTAATTTGGATCACCAATTTCACCCAACCTTTCCCCTTCATAACACATGTTACTTTTTCAAGCTTACAACACAGGTAGAAGATACAAAAGGAAAATAAGTTTTCAGCAAAATAAGAACAATAACATAATGTATACTCTCTTTACTTTGGATATCAGTGAATTCACAGCAGAAGGACTTAAACTAGTCTTCTTTTTATGTTTGCTCTTATAAAATATCACCTAATCTTTTAAAACATTCATGTGATACTATGTCATTTATTGGTACAAGACCAAGACTAAACATTGCAGTCTTTCCAAGGCACATTGCACAAAATGAGAGTGAAGAGAGTTACATGTATTTTGATTTTTAAAAAAAAAA
>WAAD01003496.1:63021-75632 GCA_013389945.1 Fregata magnificens | reverse complement strand
GGTCGGGGAGCGGGAGGAGCCTGGCCTGCGGGGCACCCGCTGGGAGCAGCCTGAGGGCGATGGCGGGAGGGGCTGAGGGGAGCCGTCGAGTCAGTTGGGTTTCATGTCCGTTGGGGTTGTCTCTTGGGGCCTGCGGTAGCCAGAAAATGTCTGCAGAGCCGCTGTCTCCTCTGGAGGGGTCTAAAGGGAGGGAAAAGAGCGGGAGGTGACAGGAAGAACAGGGCCGAGCTGGCCTGAAGCCACACCATGAAGGAGGACGAGGTGGGTTGAAGTCTCTGAAAAGGAGCCTGGGGCATATGATGTTTCTGCAGGTTTTCTGCTGGTTCTTGCTTGCTCCTTGTTTTTGGGTCCGGTCCGGCGCCAGAGGGGTGCTGGGTGCTTCCCCTGCCACTGGGGTCATGAAGAGCCTTGCGTATAAATGGGACTGTTCCCTGTACGTGGCATGGGGTTTTGTGTTGGTGTGTGTTGTCTGTGTTGGTAACAGAAAGGACTTGCCTACTTACTGCCTTAGGAGTCAAAGTATCTGTGGGATTTCTTAAGTCCTCTGTAAAGATCGTCGGCGAGATACCATGGGAGTCGGGGTATCAGCGTCCTGCTTCCAAAGTCTGTAGAGGTAAGCAGAAGTCTGCTGGCACAGACCACTCTTCCTTCCTTCCTTCCTTCCTTCTTTCTCAGGCACCACCCCGCTTTAGTTTTTTTAAATATTTAGTGTCAAAATTTTATTCACATAGGAAGCTGTGGGAGGAAAGGGTCAGCCAACAGGAAAATATCAGGTTTTTCATTTTCCTCTTGTAGGCTGGCATGGGACAGAGCACCGTCCAGGAAGCTGTGTTGGGAGTGCTCACCTCTTGACACCGCTGCTAATAGGTGGTTGTTACAGCCCATTTTGCTGGGAGCTGAGGTTTGGCTCTAACAGCTGCTCTGGCGATAAAGCGTTTTACCTCATCTAGAAATCATAAACATCACAAACCTTTAAAATACTCCTCTGTATTTCATATTTTAAATTAAACATTGTTATAAGGTTAGTAAGTTAGTGTATAAAAAGGATATGATTACATAAAACAGAAGCATTACCTTGGTAAGAGATTTATTTTGAAATGTGTGTCTATAAAGTGCAATTACAGGATGGTTTTAAAATAAGTCTGAATGCAGAGGAACTGACAGTGGACTTTGAATATTTTTGCGCACTGAGCAAACTGTTAATTTACATTAGAGGGGAATCTGGTTCATGAGAAAAAATCTAATTTTATAATTGATCACAGATTGTTTGCTTTCATTTCATCTGTGTTGTTTTACAGCTTTATATAAAATATATTCCTTTCTTTTGTTGCTTGTGTTTGTCAGTATCATTTTTTTCCTTCCTTCCTATATTTCAATATAACTTAATATACTTTTGCTATAAGGAAAATTCTAGTGCAAAATAAAAGTTAGCCCAATCACTAATTCTGATAGCAGAGAAGAGTGAGCCATGGAGAACAGTCTTCCTCCCACTAATTCAGTGCAAAATTCCTGTTGACTTCATGGAAGCAATACTAGGTTTGAAAATTCTCCAAGTTAATAGCAAAGATACAAATTATTTTGTGATGCAAGCAAGATATGGAAAAAAGTCTGTCCTAGTTATAAGTGATCGGTTGGGATATTTTATATAAACTTCATGGTGAAATCAGACAATTCCAAACTTGTGAGATAAGCGAAATGTTCTTTATTATAACTTCAGTATTAACTTGAGCAAACAGTTACATTTTCAGTATTTTGCACTATTGAATATGTAGCTTACTCTGTTGTAACTTTGAAATATAGGTCATTCAATACCCTCTCAAGGAAAATCTGTTCTTTCCAGTCCCATTTTAGTAGGATGACTTATTAATGATACATAGTACAAAAGAGTATTGAAATTATAGTGTTTTCTTCAAGGCTGTCTCTGAAATGATGGCAGATGTTCCTTAAAACTTGAAATTTTCATATATAGTGTGTATATTATAAGCAGACTTACTTTTGCATGGGCCTGATCCTACAAGTGTTCTAGGCATAAAACTGTTAGTTCTGCATACAAGGTGCTTACTGAACAAAGCTGTTTAATCTTCAGGTGAGATGTGTGACAAACTTTTAAGATCAAACCTTTTACCTCATCTCATTTTCCTGTGTATAAAATAAGTCTCATGCCTGGCTGTAAACCTAACTAGGTCAGGAATAGATTTTTTGAAAATGTACAAAATCAACTAAAGAATTACAATTGTAGTTCTACACTGTAGCTATAGTAGTTCTACACTGTAGCTATAGTAGTTCTACCATAGCAGAACTACTCTATAGTTTTTGATAATTCAACAGTAACAGTGCCACTATCATTAAATACTGGGTAGTTCCTTACCAACAAAAATCTCAGGTAGCAAGACAGGTTACAATTTCAGCAAATTTTGGGATACACTCCAATAAAGTATTTCCTACTCATGTGAATAATTCTCTCGCATCTACTTTGTTTTCTGGAACTCTGATCATTCTTCTGTTTTGAAATACATATGAATTTTATTTTTCTCTCCATATTAATAAGATTGCTTGATCTTTTTTTTTCTTTCTTGCAGTCCCTTCTGTAGTCATAGCTCTGTTTTTACCACAAGTATGTTTTGCCAGTTTCATATCCACAAGTGTAACCTTCTGTGTTGGAAGAACTTCATAGTCTGTCATTCATGTAAACAATAGTCTAATAGCTGGTCTGTTGAAATTATTTTTAGGGGAAAATTGGGCTTTCTCCAAAAACTGCCGTTAGCAAGGTTGATTCCCTAATGCTAAAAATGGTTATTTGCTGAATTTTCAGGTAATACACTTTGTCTTTTTTTTTTTTTCCTCTTTGGATAATTTAGTATCTCTTTCAATTCAGTTTCCACTAAGTAGTAATTTAGCATGTCATTTTTCATTTTAAGGGGTCAGGAACGCACCTGTTATGACGTTTGTCCCTACAGAGAGAGTCAGTGAAGAAAACTGAATCCCTTGCATCATATTTTTGTGGTCTAAAAGGCTCATGAAATATTAAGCCATTTCTATGGATTTCAGTTTGAACCAGATTCCAAGCAGTAGTGAATGAAAATGAAAATTACTCTTTACCCCTCCCCCCCCCCTTTTTATTAATAGTCAAAGAATTCAGGAATAGGAAAGCCCTGTTGGTTATCACACCCTTTCCTCAGCAAGAGTGGATTCCCTTTTTTCTGAATTGTTCTTTATTCGTTAATGGAAATTTTGAAAAAACATCTTCATTATTCATCATCAGTTTACTTGTAGAAAGAAACAAGCTTGATCTTACTTTGGTAAGTTTCCTCTTTCAGTAATGTAAATGTTTCAGTGAAGTAAAATTCCATTTTATGATGATAGATTTCATAAACTTTGATTTCTAATCAAAAGCATGAGCTATGATGATGTTCATTACACGGATAGTATTTGGAAAGTAGATAGTAACGTTCTATTCAAAGACAAGAAATACAATTCTGAATTTTCTCAATGCAGAAAGAAATAAAGTAACTGCTGTTGTGCCATCAGACTAGACATCAGTATCAGACACAGGGAGATGGAATAATGCACCTTACTGTTGGAAGGAAGAAAGAATCTTTAAAATCTTATTTAAGGAGGTAATCATCCTGCATGCAGGTGTTCCCATTTCATGTGTTCTAGTCAAGACATCACTAATTTGCAAGTCTGGCTTAATGTGACTTCTGTTAGATTTGGTGAGAAGGATTTTATAGTTACCCTTAAGGAGAACAGTTAATCTTAAAGACATGAACATCTGTACAGTCTTAAGAATACATTCTTAAAGAATATACATATATCTTAAAGAATACAGATGTGCAACATTTTGTAAACTAGGATTGTTTGGTTGATTTTACTACTTGCTCGGTTAGATGCTCACGTTTTTAGAAAAATGGTGCAAGCATTACATTTCCTAAGACAGTATCTTGTTGATAGTCAGAATCAGTCATTAATATTCAGCTGTTGTATTAGAGAATACTTTTGTTTCAAATCTAGACGACCAAACAGTTTTTATTTTTTAAGAAACATTGCCTAATAGTTTCCAGGCAGGAGGGTCTTAGTCCATCATCATGTCTTTTTTTTCTTATTTTTTTATTTATCAGTACTTGAATAATCTGGTATTCTTAAACCCCTAGGGCAAACTCTGACTTCCTCTGTCTGGCAGATGGGTTTTAGCCATGTATTATTTCTTAAAATGTTTATGCTGTCACACATACCATATTTGTCTCAGCTGGAAAAATACATTTATAGAAAATCCTGTTTGCTGGTTGTCTTAATGATTTCAAAAGTGCTTGCACCTTTCATTTAGTCCAAAAAAATTTTACATGCAAGTATTTCATATTGCTTTGGGGAACATCAAAGCTGAAGCTTAGCAAGTCAAACATCTTTTATGAATGGATAGGAAGCCTGTTCCCTTACAATAGTCAAAAAACCCAAAGTTAAAGATGCCTCTCTTCTCAGAATTTTGCATGGGTTTTTCTCCAGATGAACTTTTAAATCATATCCTGAATTTTATTTGCAGCTTATTTCAAATTCAAATTCTTGACATGTTTTGAGGTTGTTGGGTTTTTTAAAGACTTCTAAATGAGCTTAATCTATTCCTAGTATCAACTATTACTGGGTTTGGAAGTCAGTGCTTGTTTCCATTGTAACACTGATAGGGCCGCTGGGGGGTCATTGAGTAAAGAACGCCAGAATGTCCCATTGAGGAAAACCAAATGCATTAAAAATTGTGGAGGTCCACCAACTCTGTAATGCTGATGATCTGAAATATACTTTGCATTAGAACTTGTTCTACCTGTATTAATTATGCATAGTACTAGACACAAACAGGATGCTTTCTAGCATGAAAGCTGTGCCTAAAATAACAGAAGAAGAGGACTTGGATTCAAAGGACATGGGCTGAAACAGATCATGAGTGGAATTTTGCATGAAGCTTGAGAGGGTTTTTCTATCTCAGGAGAATGAAAGAGCTTGATGTAAAGTAATTCTCCAAAGGAGAGTGCGCTGATTAAGGCCAGACTCTGTTCCTACCTTGAGAAGTAGCCACAGTCTGTGAATTCACCTCTGCTGGCTAACTCCAGCTTGGCATGGTTAAATGTATTATCGCATACCACTCTCCAGTCTCACCAAGGCTTGGGAATTTGAAAATCCTAATTCATCCTACACTGGGAGCTGTAGATGGGCTGCAAACCACACGAGTCCTGCTCTAGCTGCGTGCATATGGCAGCAGTTGAGGGATTTATCGTAGTAGTGCTGATAACAGGGGAGACCCCCACAGTTCCTTCGTCCTCCCTGCCCGGAGAAGCATTCTCAAACAACTCCACGTTGTAACAGGGCTGGCATCCCACAGTACATATGGCAGCCAAGTGACAAGCTGGACTTGCTCATGACATACAGTGTTAGAAGGGTTAGACCAGGTGCTCTTGTTGATTGACCAGTGAGCGTCTGAAATGCAATTGCATATCTCCACGTGAGCTGGCTCAAATCTTGCTGCTGGCAAGTCAGCAGTGCACAAACCTGGGTTTAATAAATATGGAACCATAAATTTAGACAGGAGCAGGAACTGGCGACTAATGATCGTGACTTTTAGTGCCCTCTCAGCTGTTCATGCAACCGTTTGCAAAGCCATGCTGTAAATCAGATCAGTCAATCCAGATTTAAAAAGTTCTGTCTAAAATAACCATTTTTAACGAGAATTATTCCATTGATTCAGTTCACACTCTGGTCCCACAAACAGTTGCATTGGCACAATTGCACCATTGGTAGACTGTGACACACAGATGGTGTGGAAAGAAGGAAGGCAGGCTGCTGGATAGTTATTTTGTCAGTGGGGACAATATCCCTGCATAATTCTAACCTTAATTCTGAACCACAGACTCTCCATCAATTTTACTTTCTGATACCTCATGCTCAGCCCTTCCCAAACTAGAGTCAGACTTACATGCTTGTTAATGTCTGATCTGCGCAATACTAGATCATCTAATGGTAGTAAATTGATCGAGATCAAATACGAGCATGTAATTGCATTCCTGTCAAGATTAGCCAGCTATGAGTTACAGTGTTTAGACTAAGCTTTATCCTGGGTTTATGCCAGCAGCAGGAAGACAAATGATGTCAACTCTAACGTAAAATCATCAGGAGTAAAACCACTCTCCACTCCTTGTTTCAGGAGGGTTTTGTTTTTTTGAATAACTTTGTACTGGTGGGTTGAATTTGTACAAAGAATTTTGTGCCGTGTTGCCATCCAGAAACTATATTTATTGTATCTTGAAATTGCAGTTGTATACTGGTGAGTGTACACCTTCAGCTTCTCTTGTAGGTTATTTTTTAATATATAGCTCCTGTTGAATCCAGGTGCAAAGGGGAGGTGATTCTTTGTTAAAAGGTGATGTGTAATATTTTAAATTCTTACTGTCTCTAACCAGGAACGGTCCCTATTTATTCCAGGTAGAATGGAATTAGAATAGAATATGCCGCAGTTAGAAAGAAACACATGGGGTCTGAGGCAGAAAAACATCACTTAAATCCTTTCCCTCTCTTGGCTATACATACTATTTTATTCCTTTCATGTCCTCATGGATATAAGAATAATCCCATACACTTCTACAACAAAACAAAAAGGTTTTGGTATTTTCTTACCAGAATAAGTGTACTTTCAATTTAAAAAGCAGATCTTCACCTTAATTGTCTTTCTCCTGCTGTATTTCTCTTTATAGTCTTAAAGAAAGAAAAACTGTCTCTAAGTACAAGAAGATGTTAAGCAAGGGAGAGTCGAAGTTAAAACTTGGCAAGCCCTAAAACAAAGAATTTTTCCAAGGAAATGGAGGAGACGGGTCAAATTAATTCCTTATGTAACTCCATTTACCTCAGTGCAGTTACATGAAGAATGAATTTCGTACCTTATACCTCTGTGGTCAGAAAAGGATTTCTGTGATCTCAATCAGCACAGTATAAAATAATCATTCTTAAGAAACAAAATTGTAAGTTAAGCCTGATAGAACTGCCCTTGTTGTTTTTAGTCTATTAATATGACTGTAAAAGAACAATAGGTCTACAGAACAACAACAAAAACAGCTTCATAAAAAGATTAGTACATGATGATTTGCAGCTTGCATCCGTAGTAACAGTTTTTTGTGGGAAAGAGGAATTCATGACAGACTGCTAAAATGGGCAGTGACATCAGGGACAGCTTCTCTTTCTTGTAAGTTCCAAAAGCTTTTCTCCAGTTTGCTGCATTGCGACTTTAACCTTTTTCCTCCAATCTCATTCCTCTCCTCTGACCACCCCTAATTCAGTTCTCCTTTCCCTCAGTTTTCTTTGGATTCCACTGTATGTGCAGGGATCTGTGTGGCTTCTCCTTACTGCTGAGTTTTCCCAGGCAGAAATATTGAACCTCTTGGGACAGATGAAGGAGAGATGTTTGGCCTCCACCATAATTTCTTTTTAGATTTTAAATTTCAATATGTTTAAATTTAAGATGCTTTAAAATAACGCATTTTCACTATGAGAACCCAGCATCCATGTGTCAATCTGTAGTATTCAAATATAGCTGTACCCAGAGATTATTTCCATTCTAAAACCTTGTCATGAAACATCAACCCCTGCTTCCCCACCCCACTCCCAAATTCAGGAAATACCTTTAACATCAAGATGTTAACAGTTTTTAATAGTGTAATATAAAAGCATCCATACAGTATTAGTGCAATGAAATTGAAGTCAACAATCTGGTTTTTTTATCCTTACCAAATTGCAACTATCAGTTTTAATACAAAGGAAAGGATCTGTGTATACATGCATATAAAAGATGTGAAAATACAAAGGCATTTATTGAAAACAGACAAAACCAGAAAGATGATAAAATAGCAGAAGGAAGTGGCCTCAGATATAAAAACTTTTGTTTTGTATAGCAGAATTTATCAGTAAAAGCTAAGGTTGGCAAATCGCCATGCTTCAGATAAAACAAGCAATGTAATGTAAAAAAAAAATTGACTTAGTGTACAAAATACAATAGACATTTGAAAAACTAATGTCCTACAGAGTAATTCAATTGAACATTTTTTGTTTCCTTTTTTTACGTGTATCTTTAAAAGCTTCATTATATTTTCAAATACCAGACATCTCAGTTGTACAGATGCCAGCTCTCCTCCAAATGTGTCTGCGTCAGGTGTGCCATTCAGCAGGATGTAGAAAATTTCCAAAAATCCAAACTTAAACAAATATGGTAGATATAGATTTTGAAAGCAAATCGTTTGCTTTCAAAATAGCAGAACTATTAAAGTATGTTTTACAGAAAAATGAGTCACATTTAAAATATGTACTGCACAATTTTAATCTGTAAAGCTACTCAAGTAAATGTGTACTGCTCAACATTTTCACACTGGATAAAGAATATTTTTAAAATAGAGTATCTTCTCCGTTTCCTTGTATGTTTGTGGGGAAAAATCGAAAGCTTTAGGAAATAACAGTACATTTATACCTGAAAGGCTTTTCACATAAAAGGTTTTGAAATCTGCTGTTGACTGAGAACACTTCAAAAGCATGAGAATTTAGGATATTTAGTTCAGTTATTGTACCAGCTGAGAACAAATTAATTCTTTTCTGTGAGGATGTTTTCTCCTCTCTGGCCTGGTGAGGCCTGCATTCTGGTATTCCTGCTAGAACAGAAACCATTTCAGCAGAAGATGGATAATGAGTGCAGCTAAATTCTCATGACTAACAAAATCATGCCCTTGCTCTTTATTGCCATCTGTAAGGCTTTTCCAGAACTCAGCATATATGGAAGACTCCAAACCTGAAAAACAAGATGGCAGATAACTACAATTAAAACAAACAGATAGTATTTTCAACATCTTCATCATATTTGCAAGATAAACAGACTGTTATCTGTGTACTATTTATATTCTTAAATAATGTCTCATTCTCTCACAGTCAAAACCTTTTTTAACTTGTTGACAGGGATGGTTATCTCCTTCACAGATTAAATCATTTTTAGGCATTTCTTATATTTGAATCTTTGGTGTCCTGATTGCTTCTACGGAATTTCCAGATTTACTCTTTATGAAGAACAGTAGCCTGGCAGTTCTTTTTCTAGCTGCTGCCTTTTCCTGAAATGATCTGGACTTTCTGCATAATTTGTACAAAGCTCTCCTTTCTATAAATGTTGTATTTAATTCTGTTTTAGTAAAGCTGAGATATACAGATATGAGTTAAAAAGAGATAAATTCTTCTTCATATTCTTCAGATAAAATAATGAAAGGCTGTCTTGAAACTATTAGAAAGGAGATGTTGTTTTTATTAGATTACGAAACTGCATGCAATGACAGATAAATGCAGATAAAGCAGTCTTCTCAGAAATCTAAACTGCTCATCGATTAAAGATGATACTCCAGAATGCTGACCATAGGCAATAGGAACGAGTAAAGCAGTATCTTTATCACACTGGGATTTTGGAAGATCCGTATTAATTCCAGAATAATAAAACAGAAAAGAAAAGTATGCTTTTACTGTGCTTAATGTAGCACTTAGGGATGTGTTTCCATTCTTTGCTACTGGACTTTTTATTATTTATGGAAAGCACTTAAGCAGAAATTTATTCTTGAGCTGAACAAGCAAAGATATTCATGCATGTGTATGTTTATATGTAAATATTTATATACGGTTATGTTCATGCAGTCAGAAAACTACAATTTCATATTTTATGTTAATGAAATGGTCTTTTATCTCTAGATCACAAGATTAGAGGTATGCTGGGAGTATGATGAGCAAAAGACTCTCTGAAGGCTGCTACAAAACTGCTGTGGATATACTACATTGGTTTCAGTCCAGTTTTGACCAGAGGCATGACCACTCACATGCAATAGTTGGTTGAGTTTGATTTCCTTACAGAGCCCTTTAGCGAAAGTTTAGATGCAGACTCCACCTCTGAGTTGGAGTCTGCCTCATTAAAATAATTTTTCCTCCCCTTCTGCTAACAATCAGCAATTGTTTAACACTACTGTAGTACTTCTTCAATAAAGCCACTGGTAATAACAGCAGATTAAAAGAAGTCATGTAAAATTCTCCCTGAATTATTGAATTTACTGTTAGCTGGCGCGTCTTCTGTTATAAGTGGAGATTGCAAGGAGACACTGTATTACTACTCTGCCGATGTGTGTGTCAGTCGCAACACCCTTTAGAATAACTGGGAGAAACTGACTGTGGATCCTTCCTTACAATAACAAGAAATTATTACAACACAATGTTCGTCAGATTAATTTGAAAGCAGAATTTGTTGTGATTTAAACTGTGAAAAGGAAAAGAGCTCTGAAAATATTTTTTCATACCCGTTTCCTCTAACAGCCTAATTTCTTGCAAGGACTTTCTAATTAATGTTATCTGGTGTGACTTCATTAACTCACCATTTCAAGAAGGTAGTCCAATATATTTTCTTGATCATTAGTAGTAGATAAAAATACTAAATTTCTATTTCTTTAACTGCAGCAGCAACATCAAGCAGCTGAATTTAAACGAAGGAATGCAAGAGCCAGTATATCGCAGGTGAACGATGTGTAGTGGAGAAACAGAAAAATTAAAATGTAATACTCCAGGAAAAAAAAAAACCAACAAAGTTACTTCGCATAAAAAGCTGTAATAACCTTGTTAACAATGACTTTGTGCAGTTCATGTGAGAATATCTAAGATTAAAAAGCAATAGTGACTAAAGCTACATAAAAATTCTTAGCAAAAGCTGTTATCTATCATTCAAATAGAGTAGCAAATTATACCATTTTATAAACTGGAATTCCTAGGAGTTTTCTCTGTTTTAGAAGACCATCCAGTATGCTGTAATTTTGGATATTGTGTATTTTGTCTTTATCGTTTGCAGTTGGTAAATGCTGAGTCTTTGTTTCAAAGTAATACACTTACATTTTAAGACTGTTTTTCTACAAGGAGTACAATATTTGGAAAGTATGTAATGAATTTCAAAGCACTTCAGGAACATGGTATTGTCTCCATTGGAATTGCTGGGAAGATTCACATTGACTCTACTGTCAGTAGGCCTGGACTTGTAACCTGGCCTAAATTTAAGGATATTCCCATAAAACACACAAGTCCAGACCTTGTAATTTGGTTCATATAGGGAGATCCTCATGCTTATAGAGCTCTGATAAGTCAACAAGGCTAGACATCAGTACTGATCTTGTATGATTGGATTACAGGATTGAAGCTGTGATTTGTCCTACTAAAACCACTTTAAGTTACTTAAACAGATAAATCCTACTATCAGATTTCTTTTCTTATTGATTACACTTTCTGAAATGCAAAAAAAACCCAACCAAAACCCCAAAACCAAACCTTGCTTGCTTCCTCCACATTTTTAACGGACTACTTCACCTTCTAGTTCTGCATTATCATAAGGTGTGTGTAGGACTGGAAGGACAACAGAAATAACCCTGGGGGAAAGACAGTAAAAGTGTAATTTTCCTTTTCCATAAAACAGATGTAAAATATTTGTGCTTTTTTATTTCCTCTGAGCCCATTTCCAGTCCTTATGTAACCCCACCCTCTCCGTGAGATCTGAACTATTTGACAGAGTTCCTGTTACAAAGGAAAATCAGATCATTTCTATGTTGCCTCTTGTCTCAGTTGTAATTCACATCTTGTCATCTCATGTTTCTGGCAAAATGACCTGTCAAAATTAAACCAAGAATTTGTTCAAAGCACTTTTTTTTTCCTTGGTTTGTCTTCCCCCCTCCCCCCGCCCCCCAAGTTTATTCCTTACCCCTCAGGTTTTGTATGTTAGGTTGAGAAGAGTCATCTTGTGTATGTTGTTATCTATAACAGCTAGAATATCTGCTAGGAGGCAGAAGTGCAGTTCCCTCCCAGGCAGATCAGCTGCTGGATTTAACAAGCACATGGGAGTAACAAAGATTTACCAGAAATATTTTCACTGATAAAAGCATTCTTTTATAGTAACAATAGCAATATACAAAATGGAATCAAACCTTTGGACAATGCTGTTTCCATAGGAGCCTTCAGAAGAAACACTTCCTGTGTGAGGAAAAAGAAATTGCTAAATAATCCATTCAGGAAGAGCTACAATGCCTTATGGGTACTTTATGAAAATATATTAGAATTAACTGTAAATTGAGCAAGTAACGAAGAAGCTTGATGAACCAACCATAACAAAACATGCAGCGATGAAAATCTCTACAGACTTCTAGCTGGCTGGCATCGGCAAGTAAGTAGTTTAGCTAAATAGAAAGAAATCAGAAGATACAGTTACCAACTGCAAACGAATGATTATAAACCAGAAAGAAAATGTGAGGAAGAGGTCTGAAAATGATGTTTGACAATGCAGACCAGACGGCTTTTATTTTAACCAGCAGATTGTTGGGAACACACACCGTATATCAAAGTGAAGGACTTGAAACCTGCTATAGTCTGTACAGATGCTCTCTGTCAGAAAGCAGCTAGCGGGAACAGAAGATAAAAGAAGGCTGTCCAAATTTGAAAAAGGTTTAAATTTTCAGTCTGTCTTGACAAGTAAATCCAGTTTTTGTGGTAGTCTCTGATTTTCAGCCCGATAGAAAATTCACCTGAAGGTGTGTGTA
>WAAD01003496.1:40569-50976 GCA_013389945.1 Fregata magnificens | reverse complement strand
CGTTGGAGCGGGCGCGGCCGCTGGGGCGGGAAGCTGGCCGCCTCCCCTCACGTCCCTCATCGCGGCTGCGGGCCGCCTGGCTTCTGTTCCTCGCCGAGGCCCCGTCCCTCGGGTGTTGAAATCGTACCGGGAGCCCGCGGAGAGTTGCCGTGATCCCTAAAATCCGTTTCCAGTCGAGCTAGCCCCTCTCAGCTGGGGAGGAGAAGCCTGAGGGCTCGACCCAGGTGTGCGCTCTTGCCTTCTTAGTAAAAAAATCCATGGGCTGTCAATATTGGTAATGATTTCTGGGTTTGGGTGGGGATTTCTTGTAATTTGGTTTTGTTGTTTATGCAGTTAGGTGATCAATTCTGCAGGCCAGCTACTTCCACAAGGAAATACTTCCTATGCTTTTCAAGCCGATACTTGAGTTATTTTGAATTTAAAATACAGTGTTCAAGTAAAGGTTACACCTAAGATTTCCAAAACATTTTGCAAATGTTTCCTAGGAAGCTCTTTGAGATAAATGATTGTCATGACACTTGCTTTGCAGGTAGGGGAAAATGCCCCAAAAGATGAATAGATGACCAATATCATTTATGAAGAGGGCCCTTTTTTTTCCCTCCAGAACTGTTCTATACAGTTTCCATTCAATCAACTTTTAGTAACTGTAAAATGAGACAGAAAAATCAATATCTTGATCTAAACTCCTTGTAAAATACTATTGTATTGCCACAGAATCACACTGGTGCACAGAGAAAGAATAATTCCAGAACAAAAATGGACGCCTTCCCAGGTTTATCTGCAATCCCTTTGGCTGTAATTCATTAGTTACATAATAGAGCAGAAAACCCCTGGAAAACCCTGTGTGTGTCTGGAAACTGTAAACAGTTCAATTAAGGAAACTACAGGCACTAGCTTTTGCTCTCAGGAGTGGGACTGTTTTAAGGACACATGGTGTGTGTTTGGAGAGCTTGTGGGTGTCAGGGGTGAGGAGGTACTGCAGGCCCCTCCAGCCTGACCTGCCGCTGCCCAGGAGTCAGATGAAGGGGTAGAGCATGGTTAGTGAGTGGAGCTGTCCTTAATGCAATTTTTAACCCCGTCCAGCTTCTGAACAAACCTGAAGGAACCCATTTGGATCCCAGGCCTTTAGATAGCCCCTTCTTAGCATGGAAATCCCTGATCTGCTTCCTTCAGACCCAGTTCTCCAACTCTGGACAGCTGCAGGTCACTACTGTCTTCCAAGTAGATCTGACTGAATTTCAGGCTGTGGAGTTAGACATCATCTCAGAGTTAAGACTATCCTAGTGACTCTTACAAAGCAAAACACCACTCATTCAGATCAAAAAGGTCTCAAAGAAAATGTTTCTTAAAACCTACCTTCTCAGGAACTTGTCCATCTTCCACAGGGCATCCTAGCAGATTCAAAGCTCTTCAGATCCCTCTTTAGCCACAGATTTCTGTCAGTTCTTTAATGAGAGATGAATGATCCTCTCTGAGGCCAGGACTGATCTGTCTATGATTTCATATCTTCCGTGTGCCTGGCTGTCAAGCCTACCTGTACTATTCCAAGGAGGGAACATTTCAAAGGACTTATTATCTGCACTGTTTTCATGTTGGAGAACTCGAAATAATAGGCCTCACTCTCCCCATCAGTTCATTCAAGAAGTATCCTTCGGGATATTATTACACCAAGCCATGCAAAAAAAAGGCAGGAGCCTGAAGTTATGTATGTTATCCATGAAGTTCATGCAATGGCTTCTGATTCCACAGCATCTTAACCTCTGTCACAAAGTTTTCCAAAGACAGGTATAGTGCTTCTGCAAGCAGGAAAGTAATGTACACAGCAGTGGTTTTACTGCAGTGTGGTGTGTGGTATCCCCATCCTCCCTTCTATGTCAGCTCAGCACATCTGGTCTTTGAAGACAGTGCTGTATCTTTTTCCCTGCTCATCTGAAGTTTTTAATAACCCTGTTGGTACTGAAGGCACAGGAACTGAGATGTGTCCAGGCCCTACACTGGAATTCCAAGGTAATTTGAATTCCTTATTGTCTCCATTCCCTTCACCGTTATACGTACTGAGACCATCTTCTCAACAGCTAAGCACAAATGTGATTTAGCTGCCACGGGACATTTTGCAGCTTTCCATGATTAAATTGGAATGCAATGTGATACACAAAGGTTAAATCAGGAAGCTGATTAACTTTTATATTTATCAGTAGATATCTGCCAGATTCTCATTAGTTCTGGCTCATGTTGCTCATTGAAACAGACGTGACACAGTACCAATTTAAAAATCTTGATTAACTGTAAATTACTTTTTACACTAAAATAGGCAATATAATTAATAAATTAGTTCATGATAACAAGTTAGCATCGGTATTGATTTGGATCTAATTATTTAATTGAATAGTAAGATTGATAAAACACTCTTCAGCTTTCCAACAAAGAAAGTAGCAGATAATGCAATTGAATACCAATTGAAAAGATTCACCAGATTTTGTCACATCAAGATTTGGACATCACCTAATTATTTTGACAGTGAAACTAAACCTCAAAACCATCCCACACTTCCTCCTTTGATTTCAGCTCTGTCATGGTGGCAAAATCCTTTTCAATTTAGCTAAAACACTGATTACTTTAATATGCAGAAGTTCAAAACTATTGACAAGCAATTTGTGGCTGATGGCTGCAGAGATCATTTCCCATCACTTTAATGCCATCATCTCATTTTTGATTCCCAACCCTGACTTGTCTTTCTCTGTTGCCTCAAACAAGCACATCCTTATCTTTTCAAGTCTTTTCATGTTCTATTTCATTTTACCTAAAATTTCTTCTCAGATATTCAAATATTCCTCTGTTCAAAGACAACATGTTGTTAGTCATCATTACTGACTTGTTACATTTTCAAAATGTCCTCTTAAGCTTTCTCAGCGTACATCTATTATATTTAGTAGTTCCTCGTAGGCTTATGCAAAGATTCCTCTATTCTCCTTCAGGGCTCTTAAGTTACCATATTTCCAAAAGAATGAAAAATTAGGCCCTTGATGTGCCTACCACATAGACCAATATTATCTAATTGCACTCCCCTGTTTAACTAGACCTGTCTGCCCTCTGCTTGGGATAGGGCTCTTTTGGGAAAGGACCTCTCCTTGCTCTGGAGTGTGACACAGAGCAATCCTTATGCTTGAGATCTGGTCTCCAGATCTCTGTGTGAGAACTAATAACAACATAGATAAACTACGAACACTTAGTATTTAAATGAGACAGAGTTTAGGGTTATTTATGCTTACAGTTCTTTCTTTCTGGTGCCTTTTGATATTTTTATTGCTATGTATGCAAAAATTGCATAAAATGATTGATAAAATGATTGCAAAAGACTGAGATCTTAACAGAAACTTGAAAACGGGAAAAGTCAAATATTTTAAACAATAAAACATTTTGTTCTCTTCAGTTCCTATGATCTTCTGTACTTTTTTAGACTGAAAGTTCAGTTAAAAGAAAGCCAGATGGTTCCTAACAAACCCCTTCTTGTGAGTGGCGTTTTTTAGGACTGCAAGGAAACTTGTCATCAGCTATGGTAGCCCGTCTGCTGACGCCACGCTTTCCTCCCCTGGCAGCGATCTGCCTTGGCACTCTGGAATCCCAGGCGCCCCTCAGAGAGCTTATTGTCCCTGGTGACAAAAGCGTTTGGTTTACTCTTTTGATTTGTGATGATGTCAAGCCTAGAGCCCCCTCTCTCCAAAATCTTTCAGAAAATTAAGTGTACCACACACCGTGAATTCTAACAACACAGTGTTGGCAAGCTATAGTTAGATACATGGGAGGCTACCAACAATATGAACAACGCTTGCAGAAGCTGTGTGTTATCACACACTGTTGCACACAGCTTGCACTGAGGAGCGTCTGTACTCCAACAAAGGCGATATTAAAAAGGCACAAGACCTTGTTGGAACATGTATTTTTCATCAGTTTAACAAAGACAGGGTCTAACATTAAATCAAAATACTTAGCTGCCAGAAGTAAGCAGAAATGCCAGTCACCCAACTGCATCTCTTGGTAAAACAGAAAGAAGGTGATTGACCTATGTCACCATTAACCTAGACTGTTTTGCAAACAGGACAATTCTGTAATTTTGATATTTAGGAAATGGAGAATAAATCAAACATCTTATTTTGGGAAGTCTCCCTTGCAGAAATTGTTACTTAGCAACTTATCAGCATACAATCATTGGGGAAAAAACCCATAAGTTTTTCATACAATTTGTATATTCTATTTATGCTAAAATAAGCTATTTTGTACTTATTTATGATATTTATTCCTCTTATGAGTTCTTCCAAATTTCTACAAATGGTTCCAGTGAGGAATAGATTCCAGAATATATCATCACTTTTTGACAATTATTATTTCTATAATAAACGTACATTTCTGTTCCGAATGCTGACCGTGCTATGTGAGGAACCACTGATTTTAATTTCTGGCTTTGATCTAATGTGTTTTTTGAAGCTGTCTGGTTATTGTCTTGCTTTCCACTCCAAGACAAGTTGTTAGTTGGGATGTGAGTCACAGCTGTGCAGCATGACAGAGGGAAGTAGGCTTCTTACCAGTCCATCTGTCCTCAGGCAAACTGACCACAGAAGACTTGGCCCTTTCAGGTCCTAGCTCTACTAAAGTCCATAAGCATGTCTGCAAGCCTGGAGCAAAAGAAACACTAAATCTTTCTAAGCAAATCAAGTGGCCAGGTCAAAGCTTGTAGCCTTCGGTCTTTATTAATGTGAAAAACGATTGGACAGTGGAAGGCAGTAAAACTAGTAATACTGAATGGGCTTATGTAATGGTTAAACCTTCATCCTTTTTCTTAACATTTTAAAGCTAATTTCTGTGAAATGCTTGATATCAAGACAGGTAGAAGTTGAGGGGAACCTGCAGCTTACACATCTGTGTACGTCAGCAATGCCTCACCTCAGGGCATGATGTGATGCTTACAGTTATAGAAAGGCTTATTCCCATATTTCTGCTGAGGGAGTTACAGCGATAAAAAACTGAAGTGACACAGAGAAGGCTCAGGTCCTTGTTTATAAATATATAATGATGTCTCTATTCCAGAAAGCTTACAGCCATATACAGGGATTACTGTATATAGTCCCACTGCCTTCAACAACAGTTTTCACTGTAGTAAGCGCTGTCTGTTACTGCTTGCTAAACCTGAGGGTAGACATAAGTGAATGCACAGCCTTATGTGGTTTTTATAACTGAAATTCTTGACAGAAGAGATATTTATCAGAAGCTACCTAAAGAAAATACAGGACTTGTTTCTGTTGTATACGTATACCAGCTAAATCATCTATGCTAGTATCACATGAATGTGATGCATTTATTTTACAATGCTTCATTATTAATGTAGAGATTTGTATACTAACATTTTATTTTCGTGCTCCTTTAACCTGTTCTCTCTGATGCAGCAAATGCTGGCATTTAAAAGTTGTGGTTCCTTCTTTATTGCTGGCTTTGGTTCCTCTAGAGCAGACTGAGTGCTATATTTGAACAGCGAACATATCACATGCTAGTACAGGTTTTTTTTCAACACTCAGGAGACTAATCATGCCAAAAATGTCTGCCTGGAATATCTAGAAATTGCGGACCATTACTTGTGGATTATATTATTTTCTAACATGAGTTTTATGTCATGGTATCTCCCCAGCTTCAGAGAAGATACTCTGAATTTCCTCCACAGCAATAGTGTCACTTTCCTAATTAAAACTGTGTGCTCTATTAGCTTGACAAAAACACGTAACTAAAGAATTCAAAGATCATTAGGCAAAAAACTTCAGAATCTCAGGTAACTGTGTTCGGTGTGAATCTTTTAAGTGCTAGCTACTATGCAAACAGCTTGAATAAGTACCACTATCCTGATTTAAAGGTGGGAAGGCAGAGAGGCTCAGCGCGTGACAGGCCACAAAGGCAGATAACACCACAGGTGGAAATAGAGCGCAGGAAGGAATTTTGGATGCCTAGTGCTGTGCATTAAGATTTCTTTCTACCAGTTACTGTATCCCTAATACTATATCATTAATCACCTGGCTTTTACCATCAACTCAAATTAGGATAAAATCAAGGCTTAAGTACAATTTTTAAAGATGATCCTCTTAGCTATTTTAAGATGAAAAAGCATCTGGAAACCCTGTTTTTCTCCAGTAAGAGAAATCTCTCTTCAGTTGTTTCGGGTGGGGTTGTTTGCTTCTGATTTTAATACAAATATCTAAAGAGAGAAGAGTGCAATATGCTGAAAACCTTATTCCGCCCTCCGACACTTTGTGATACACCTTTGCTTCACATAAAATCGGCTCTTGCACTTCAGTCCAGCCCCTGGTTTCAAATGGCTCTGAATTACGATTACAGCTGTTCGCCCCAAAACAGTTTTTACGCTATCAGTAAGGACAGACTTTTACTTTTGACCTAGATATTGTAGCATGTTGTTTTCTGAAGGCAACTGAACAGAACTGGTGTCAGCAGGAAGTGTCATCTAAGCGTAAGAGAATACACCTATGAATCATTCTTAGGTGGTGTGCTTGTTTCACTGATACATTTCCCTGTCTGTACAATGTGTATACTGGTACTTCTCTACTTCTCTGTGCATTTGTTTGTGGCTTTATTAATGAACTAACACGTTAAAGAACACAGTAATGGTTTGGGATGAAAGATACTATAAAAGTGCAAATAATTATTGTCCCTGTAATGCTGATAGTCTTGTGTCATGGTGAGCAGAACTTTCCAGTATTGCATCAGCGTGATTGCCTTGCCACTCCCCATCCACTAAGGAGAATAATCCTCCTTCCGTGCCAGCACATCCACAATACACACATTCAGACAGCAACCGAAACAATTTTACATAATGATTTCCTCTCGACGTCTAAGAAAGAGACTTTCAACAATTGTAATGGATGAGAGAAGATAAGGTCATAGATTGTGGAACAATATTAGGACCGATCTAAGCCTCAGCTTTATGATTCATGACCTTACCAGAATTATGGAAAGATTTATAATTGGTTATTGTTACTGCCATTCGTTATTTTCTTTTTACATACTCCTCCGCGTAGTGCATTTGTAACTATTCTGTATACAACTCAGCACTGCAGTCGTATCTATCAAACTGATCATTTTTCTATTAAGTAGTTTGTTATAAACTTCTCACTCCTCTGCCCTGTCTTTCATACTGTTCCCTAAGTTTCTTTCCTTTTGTCAAACTAATGTTTCAATATGTTCCCTGTGTCGGTCTCTCTTCTCATTCTCAGGGAAAAAAAATATCTGCAAAGAGTGTTAAGCATTTGTAACACCATGTAAGTTACCTGTTTCTCTTTAAAAACAAATAGACTACATACTAGTTAAACAAAAAAGATGCAAGAATAAAGCAAAATGTAGCTGAAATACAGTAAGTTAAATAATAGAATAATTAACACATCATGTACTCTAAGGAGCATACACATAACTAACAATTTGGCTTCCAGGGCAAATAAAGAATAGTTACCTTAAGAGACATATCAACTAGGATTTCAAACGCAAAATTTTGAACAATTCCAAAGGGCTCCTTTTTATCATATTTGAGGAAATTAAGATTTACAAACATGTGGGGAAAAAAATTGTGTAATTCTGTTACCATCGTCATCTATCCAAACTGTAATATTGTTTTTAATGACTAACAGTAAATATTTGTCTAGGTATTTTCTAACATTGGCAATTATATACCCAACTGGGGATAAAATTGTCAATTTAAAACATATTCAAAGCATACCCTGTGCTTTAACTTAAGTATTTTTTTTGACAATGCCAAAAAATTCATCCCGAAAGAATAGGATGGAGGAGCACTGGAGAGAACATATATAAAATGATATTGCTTGTCTCATGACAGGATCATAAAAGCAATTTGTACTAATGCATTTTCTCTATTACAGCCTTCATCCTTGTCTTTGTATGCTATTTTGTAATCATATTGTAAATTTTGTTGTACCTGTTTTTCATGTAAAAAACTCTAATCATCCATCTGTTTTACATTGGATAAAAAAGAACCAGTGGAGGAATAGGCAGGTGGTGGGAAAATCAGAAGCAGTTTTACATGTCACTTGAATCTTCGCATGTTCTGGGTCTCCCCAGGAGAGGGGACATAAATTAGACAGTCTTTATGTCTGCTCTACTTCTGTGCACTATCTCAAAGGCCCCAAAAGCTCTTGTAGCAGCCAAGAACAGCAGGAGCACTGTGATACTGCCCACACCTCTCTTCCGCAGCTCCTGGCTGCTGGGTAGAGAACAGTTGCCAGGTCATTGGCAGCAGCAGAGTCTTGGCTTTAAGGATATTTAGCTTAAATGACAAGGCGTTTCAGCTTCCATCTGTATGAGGGAATATGGACATACAAGTGTTGCAAAAATAGCCCTTCAGTTCACACCGATAGTTACGATGTTTTCCTCACTGATGTGAAGCATCTGAGAATTATCTTTGCTCGGTGAAAGAAAAATGGAACAGAGTAAATATCATGGAATGCTCTGTCCACTGATGAGGTTGCGTTGTGTGGTATCAAAATAATTTAGAAACATTCCAAAATTAATCGAAGATCCAATCACTGGAAAATGCAAGTGTCACGGTTTAACCCCAGTCAACAATGAAGTGCCACACAGCCACTGGCTCACCCTCCCCCCCCGGTGGGATGGGGGAGAGAATCGGAAGGGCAAAAGTAAGAAAACTCATGGTTGAGATAAGAACAGTTTAATAATTGAAATAAAATATAATAATAACAATAATTAAAAAATCGTAATGAAAACAACAAGAAAGAGAGAGGGGAACAAAACCCAGGAAAAACAAGTGATGCAACCGCTCACCACCCGCCAACCGACACCCATCGCATCCCCGAGCAGCGATCGCTGCGCCCCAGCCAAGTCCCCCCAGCTTATATATGGAGCATGACATCATGTGGTATGGAATATCCCTTTGGCCAGTTTGGGTCAGCTGTCCTGGCTATGCTTCTTCCCAGCTTCTTGTGCATGTCCTCTCTGGCAGAGCATGGGAAGCTGAAAAGTCCTTGACTTAGTATAAACACTGCTTAGCAACAACTAAAACATCAGTGTGTTATCAACATTATTCTCATCCTAAATCCAAAACACAGCACTATACCAGCTACTAGGAAGAAAATTAACTCTATCCCAGCCGAAACCAGGACACCATGATGGTGTACTATATCGATTTCAGTGAATTCATCATCACTTTGCAGAAGCAGCGTGTGCATGGGCCCTTTCCCCATACTTAGTTTCTTTGAGGAGTGGATGGGAATGCAAACAAAGGGAAGAGGTCATCTGCATCAGTCCAACCAGAAGCTTCTCTGCCAAGTAGAATTATGGCAAGAACTAACTGTAGAAATTAAGAGACTCCGGAGATCATTGGACCTGCTCTGCTTGACTTTTACTTCAATGTTTCCTGAAAATAATTGGTTTGCCTGGGGAAAAAAGAAACCCAAGGCTCTGTGTGGCCCGACAGTCCCTGCGCTGTCCCATCTTGTGAAGACTGACTGTGCACTGTCTGGTCTAAAACTTGCCAACAGAGTTAATGTCGTAGCACGTCAGGAGGAGGGAGGGCAGTGTGAGGATCCATCGATGAAGGGAAATGTTCTGGCTCTGTACCGTGCTGGCACACTGAGTGTAAGGGACTGTCCCATGGCAGGTGGCTGTCTGGGGGAAACGGGCATCTACCCACAGCAGCACATCAGGAACGTTGCGGGTTGTCTCCGGTAACTTGAGTTACATCCGCTCAGTCAATCTGTAGGGCAAACAGAATTTCACATTAACATGCTTCATGAGATGTGAAGAATTAGATTGGTGCATGGTGTCCTGATAGCAGATTAGTGCTAAGGTTGTGTTGGACTGCCTCAGGACCGAACAACAGGATCCAAAGTGGTGTCAGAAGACAGCTTTTTGTTTGAGAGGGGTTTGTCATGGCATGACAGCGTGACTGCCAGCTCAATATGACACCATGAGGCAGCAGACGGGGCTGGTGTGGGACGATGCCCTGACTCGCGTCCATGACCAGACGCTGGCTGGAGACGGCTGGAAGAGCTGCTCTCCTGCGGCCTGCATGCCGCTTGCAGCACGAGGCTGCTTGCTTGTCTCAGCAGTGCCAGCGCATGACATGACATTACAGTAAGGCTCTGACTGATTAAATAAAAAAAAAAAAAAGGGATCACCCTGGGGGCCTCCCCGGTCCTGAGGCGGAGGGAGCCGGAGGGAGGTCCCCCCCCATTCCGTTCCCTGACTGGGTTAGTAGCACAAGCATGGCGGCCGCTCCCGCCCGGAGGTAAGCGGTGCCGAGCGCTGCCGATCGCGCCCGAAGCCCTCCGAGCGCGACGGAGAAACCCGAGCGCCGCCGAAGCGGCCCGAAGCCCGCTCGGCGCC
>WAAD01003496.1:10808-40277 GCA_013389945.1 Fregata magnificens | reverse complement strand
GGGGGTGACCGCGGCGAGGCCGTGGGGTGGGGGGTGGGTGGCGGCCGCGGCTTCCTGCTGGTGGCGGGGGAGGGGAGGGAAGCGTGGGGCAAGGCGGTGACTGCTGCGAGCAAATGGTGGCTGCCGGGGGAGCGGGGTTTCTGCAGGGGTGCTGGTGAGCGGGGGGCGTCTCGGGGCTGGCTTCCTCCCCGAGCCCTGGATTGCTGCTGGGGAAGGTGCTCCGGGGGAAGGTGCTGTGGCGGTGGCCGAATAATTCATATTCGTGCTGACAGAAGTGGCTTTCGCCTGCCGTGGTGCAGGAGGGTGTGCGCTTCGGGTTTGTTCTGGCCGGGGTGGGCCGCTCCTCCCGGGTTCCTGGTGTTTCTTATATCACTGGACACACCGAAGTAATCAAAGTGTATTACAAAAAATCACCGTGCTTTTAATGACATGAGAAATTTAATATTGATTTGAAATATCTTTTCTGAAAGTAACAGACTTCTTAATACCGTTTATAGCTTGATTTTTGACGTCTGATTCTTGCAGTAAAGCTAAGTGAAATGTGCTAAACTCTGAGCAGATCATAAATGCTTGTGAGCAGAGACTGTTTTTCTGTATGCATACCTCTAGTCTTGTAAGGTTCCTGTCTAAAGGAGACTGATAAAGCACTTGAGATACAAATAATGAACGATATACTTGTCTGTAAAGAACTGTTACACCTACAGCATTCTAATATGGTATTACTTATAAGTGAAACGACTGAGGATCCTTTTTAGAATCGAGTTAACTCTCAAGTTTAGCTGTTGGATTTCAGTGTGAGGAATGCTGGAATTGTGGTGGGGAAAGAGTTTGTGTGTTTGCAACTTTTGAGTATTCTCCATGATGCTATTCCCATCAACTCAGAGGCATTCTTTCTCTTCCTGGATGTCAGAGCTCAGGGGAACATCACAGGCCAGCTGGAAAACAAGACTTGTCTTATGCAGTTTGAGAGTTTTTTTTCCCTTAGGAGAAACAAAAATCCCAGTGTAGGCTGAGCATAATTGGTATCACAGCAAACTTCTGTAGATGACGGAGGAGTGAAGTGTAGCTAAATGGTCTTGCCACTGTCTGTAATTTCATGTGGTGGCTTAATCTTCAAGTTATGTGTGGGGTTTTTTTTTTGTTGTTGTTGATTTGTTTTTTAAGATGTAGAATCCCCAAAAAGGCAGCTAAGTATGGTTGGAAGATAAACTTACTCTGTATAACAAATCTGTTTTGACTTGCTGTGTAAGATTTTGAGCAATATGAATATGAAAGTGATATATTGACAAATGAAGCCTTTTCATGGCAATGTAATTCTTTGATGCTAGATGGGATAACTATGGACTGTTCTTTTGGTTATATTGATTTTAAAACCAACAAATTTGCTCTTCTATTACATTAGGGTTTTTAATTCAGCTGAACTGTGGTGTGTGTGACAATGCTGGAACTAAATGCGATAGATCATGTTTGGGTGGGGAAAAAAGTTCAGTCCTCTTCCTCCACTAGATTTGAGAACTCGGCGCAGGCAAACTGTATAATGTTCAGTAATTCATCCAACCAAGCAGTTCTTTTTGTCATTTGCTTTGTAAACCATCCCACTTCCAAACATATTTATTGCTCTTTGTCTTGGAAATGAAAGTGGTGTAATTCTGCCTGTGTGTTGTGCACATGTGAACAAAATACAGTAGTTTAATTTCTTTTCCTTCCTCCTTAGTTAGAAACAGACCTCTCAAGGTTCCATTCAGGTACTAGTGCTCATTTTTGGTAGCTCTGTATCATTCTGCATTCAGGGTTTTTAAAAAATATTTAAGTCTTTGTGTTTCTTTGTGCTGTCACTGCTTCAAAAGTTCAAGCATTACAGGTATTCTAGGAAATGTGTAATGTTTGGCTTAGATAAGGCTAAAGCTTTAGTGTTT
Source organism: Fregata magnificens (assembly GCA_013389945.1). Taxonomy (NCBI): domain Eukaryota; kingdom Metazoa; phylum Chordata; class Aves; order Suliformes; family Fregatidae; genus Fregata; species Fregata magnificens. The sequence continues at coordinate 38,361 of WAAD01003496.1, read as the reverse complement.
CTGTAAAACAATGCAAGTTAAAGAATTGCTTATGTAATATAAAACTTAGGTATTGTTTTATGTACCCTCTGCAAAGATCTACTGGGAACAAAATAAACAAAGCTGTAGAAGTACCTGTGTGATCATTATTTTTTTAATTTGTAAATGAGTAGGCTGTTTCTCATACATAACTCATGTTTGTTCTTAGGGCTTTGACTAGTATCTGTTTAGACAACTAATTTGACTAGAAAAACATGGCGTGTATGCTAGCTGTGCTATCATATTTTGCCCTTGGTTTTTTTTCTTCACTGTGAGGACTGTTTGGGGAAAAATAAAGCGGCAACTGTTGGTTTGACCTCTTGATGATAGAGAGCAGTAGGAATGTGCGGGACAGATGAAGAGCACTCCACTAGAGTAACTGCGAGAATTAGTGTTGATTGACACTTGAGAAAAAGCATTGGTGTGAGTTATTTTTAGCAGCTTTTGTTTCCACTTTAAAAAGGCAGCTGTTAAGTGGTATGAAATCTCCAGTGATGTCATGTAATGTTAGGGGAAGTTCTGCATTTTTGGAGAACTGATTACTGGATGCCAGAGAAATGGTCAAACTTCATGCTATTTTGTAGGCATTTTTTAATTGTAGAAATACTGTAAAAGCAAGAGCAGTGAATTAAGAGTCCCTGTTTGGAATTCTGCTTAATTTGAGACCTTGTCTGCTGAAGCCACGCTGCATTTGATCTGATAGCTTGTTGAGAAGGCGGGGGGTAGGGTAATTGACTTCTTACTGAGTGTAGTGCAGTGTTTGTGTAAGATGCTGAACGCCTCCGGTCTCTCCAAGGCAATCTGTAGGGAGCGCAGTGAATTGAAATTTAGTAACTTGTGTTACTGAACTTTTAAAGTTTAAAAAATGTAGTAGTATTGTAGGTACTGCACAGCATATTTGGGAGGGGGTGTGTCATAGTGAGTAAAACAGCTTACCTGGCAGAGCTGTACGTAACTAAACATACTATAGCAAAAATACGGAACTTTTGGTCTGAGGATGGCACTAGAGAAATCTCAGCTACTGGTTGATGTTTGAGTGAAGCCTTGGGCTGTTGTGCATCATGTCTGCTGGGGAGGTGATTCACGTGGATCAGAGAAAGAAATAAATGACATAATCAAAGCTTTTTATGAAGGCTGCCACCTGTTTGTAGATATCAGCACTTCCGGAATTAAACCAGCAAGTACTTCAGCTGGTCTCCATTACCATGGCTACAAATGGGAATGAAATTCTCAAAATTAGTTTTTAGTGGCAGGAAAGCAGGAGACTCTCAACCATCTGTGCAGCTCCGGTGCCTTTAGAATGGAAGAAATGCTGGTGCAGATCCTCTAACGGCATTTTCAGTGCATGTCACATAACATGGCTCCAAGCAGCTCTAACACAGTGGGGGAACTTCATAAAACTTGTTAGTGTAAATAAGGCCAGGAAAGAGATGTCATGTTTTGTTTTCAGGAATTAATACATATGTGGTTATATAAAGACATTGATTCCTGGATGGCACCCGGAAGCAGTAAGGGACTCAGTGCTGTCTTTTGTAAGTCTTTCACTTATTGTTAAGTGGTTGAAAAGCTCGATTTCTGTAGGCCATGTTTTTAATTACAGTCAAATGTTACTAGTTTCATTTATGTAATAGTGGGTGGACAGAGCTATGATTAAGTAGTTGCTAGAAATCTTGTTATGACTAATCTTGGTTTGGTGTTATTTTAGTTTCTTAGTCTCAGTTTTTAAGTACAAGGATTTATATTTTGCCAAACGGTTGGAATTCTCTTTAGGGGAGCTGCTTTAATACAGAAGTTAGAAGTCTAAAAAAGTTGATAAAGTACTTAGAGGATGTACTTTATAAATAAAGGTAGGCATTAGTGTTTATTTTTAAGACTGGCAACCATAATGATCTTATTCGTAGGGCAGTGAGCCAAAAGGCAAGGAAAGCAGGAAACCTAGATGGAGCAAGTCTGAAACAGGGTTGTTGAACGTGTTTTTTCTTGTTTAAATTACTCTGGCTGACTGGTGCTGCAGAAGCACACTACAGGCACTTCTGAGCTTGGAATGAAATCTCTCACCACTTCCTTCCTGCGCTGTTTTGATTAGCCAGAGCAGGCTCACCAGTTTCAGTGCAAGGTGAGCAAAGGAGCCTGGGTGCAGAGAGAAGTTCTTGAGCCACTGCTGAAAATGTTAGGTTCAACATTAATTTGTTAGAAGCTTAAATTACCTGTAATGAACTTACTGGAAAATGAAGTGTCAGACCTAACAGGTTCTAGAAGCATGAGAACACGTAGCCTCTGCGCCTCAAGAAGTTTCCCAAAGAAGCTGGCTTTTGCTCCTCCCGGTATTTTGAAGGTTTTCACGTTTGTCCTTTATTAGCTGGACCAGTGTAGCCTGCTTTATAGTGTTGTGAGTACAATTCAGCAGTGTATTCAAATTGATCTAACTGGTAGCTCAGGCAGCTAAAATAGCAAGTGGTCCTTATGGGGGAGGCAGAGTGAATAGCTTTTCTTAACTCCTTGTTCTGGCTTGTTACAGAGTCAATGAGTGCTAGTGCAAGAGGTAAGATGGGATCTCCTCTTTTGACAGCTGTAAAATTAGCTTAGCTGTTGTCATACTGCTCCCCGATTCTTTCCCACATAAGTTTTGAATGCTAAATCCCTCTCCTACTTTTGAGCACAAATATATCTCAAGCCTGTTACTACAGGAAAATGTTCAGAGATTGTACTTATCAAGAATAGAATTAAATGTCCCCTTTTTTGTTGTTGTTATAGCTTGGTAAAACAGAGTGCATGCTGAAAGGAAAAAAAAAAATCTCAGACTGTGCAAGGAGCTGACATCTTGTTTCCTTAGAAGCAGGCATGAAAAGTAGTGTGGAAAACTGCACAGTATGATCAGAGAGAGTTGCAGTAGATGGGATGTTATGTTAGGTGTCAGCTCAGAAATATAAAATTACAATTTAAAAAAGGGCATGTAGGATAAAATCCTAGATAATTTTGCACACTGAAGCAACTCTTTCATAGCTCAAGCATTTAAGATAACGTCAGATGTTGCTATCAAATAACTTCTTAGGCTAATGCAGTATGGAACTGCTTAAAGTTTAACGGAGAGACTTGTTGCAGATTGAACTACAACATACACGGTAACTTGTGGTTGTGACAAAGCTCAAATTTACTTAGCCTGCCTCAATTTGTGAGTCACTAAGTAAGGCTGGTTGGTTAATATTGCGTGTTAAATAATTTTAAGTAATGTTTTGAAGATGGTCTTTGGTAAGTGAAGGGACAGTCCACATCCTTCCAAACCAAGAGAAGAAATGTAATGATTTAAGTGGAAGATACACAGTAAAATTCAGGTATGAATGCCTCAAAATGTTTGCAGCTGGAGAGCTAGTAAGCCTTTGACTAAAGCTTGTTTCTGTGAGTTCTTTTTTTTTCTTCTGCAGAAGCTAAAGGATAATAGGATATTTTTAGCAATAGCATTTGGTTCTTGGGTTGGGTTTTTCACTGTTTGTTTGTTTTAATATTAACTGTAGTTCTAGACTAAAACTTTAATGAGTTCCTTCACCTTGTGAAAGATTTAGTTCAGGAGGGTCATGAGTCAAACCTAATACTAATGGCAAGATTACACATGTAAGTACAGTAAGGTTTCAAAGTTACTGCTGACTTGCTTTGTGCAAATCATTATAGTGATAAAACATCTGTAAGACAACACAGTTTTCCTTGCATGGGAGCTTGTCTGTTTGAGGAGAGTGATCGGGAAGACTGGCAGGCTTTAGCTGGGCATTATTGCTTTTGAGGAACTAGTTGCACACTCGCCTCTGGAATCTCTCACACTGTTAAAGGATTATGCTCTTCAAGTGAGAAGGCAGCATGGGAACCAGTCTGCAGTGTCAGAAATGCTCTTTGCTGAGTCTATTTTAAAAAAGAAAGATGGTCCAATTTAAAGTTTTCCAACCCTTTAATTGAAACCGTAACAAAAATTCAACTGTGGTGTTAATCTAATGTTTGACTCTACATAAGATGTGGGGAGGAGGGTGGAGAGTGAAGGAACTGACTGCCAGAGTTTTGAAGGAAACCTGGAACAGAACCTTGTCCTGCTCCCATTTGAGGCTGTTCGGAATTAAATCTGTGGGGAAAGGTTTGGTGTTCCAAGTTCTCCAATATTGGAATGTAATTTATCTATAAATCAGTTTATGAAAGGTTTGACTAATTGATGAATGCAAGTGGGGAGTCATTTTGCAATAGCAATAAATATTGTGAGGATTATCACTTGTATTTTTTCCTCATACTCAAAAGTAACAATATGTTGAGAAATTGTACTTTTCAAGCTTTTTCAAACTTTACTTATGTGAAAGTATACCATTTTCTGGAAAAGATAACCGTTTTGGAATTGTGTAAAGCGTATCTGGAAATACTTTTCAGGTTTTTATATTTCAGGGAGTTGGAGTATGGCTGTCTTGATGAGTATTCAGTCAGGTGACTAGCAGATGTTAGTTACACTTGTGGGTTTTTTGTCTAAAGATGAATAAAATTTGGTAACTTACCACTTCACAAAATGCATGTTTATATTAGGTGTGTTTTCATTGCCAGTAATTGTAAGGCTACAGTCTACTAGCTGTTTTCCTGCACAGTAGTGACTACTGACACTCAATTGTTCCTTAGATGACTGGATGTAATCAGTCTTCTTCCCTAAAAGAAATATTATTTCTCATTATTCAAGATGAATGTGTTTTACATGTGAACTTTCTCTTTTTACAGTGCTGTAGGTAAAACATGCCTACTCATCAGTTACACAACCAATGCATTTCCTGGAGAATATATACCCACTGTGTAAGTACTTACAAAATCCTAAGAACTCGTTTATGTTAGTTTCTCTGTGTGTACTGCCATTCTGGATTCCTTACTTGAATTGTTTGAATTGGCTGCAAGCACCCCTCAGTTTCATCTTAAATGTTTAACTGAATATCTAGGTGTGTGTAAGGAGAAGCACTTTGGGTTTTTACTGCTTAGCACAGTCGTACCAGTGCTTGTTCGTGCTCCATCAGTTTTGCCTCTCTCTGCCCTCTAGGCCTAGCTTATTAGGGACTAATGTTTACTAACATTTTATCAGATGCTGTTTTCTTTTAAAATAATGTGCTATTTCTATCTTTAATATCATTCATAATAAGCAGTTCCAAGGCTGAACAGCTTGTAAAATATCATATCGTAGTCAGAAATAGTTTGTGACCAGAGATTTTTTTTTTCATGTGTTCCTTCCACTTTTTGTGCAACTGCCAATCCTGTGCTAAGCCAGACACAGCTTTATAGCTCCTCAGGCGAGATTGTGGGGACTTGTTTATTTTGGTGCTTCCCATTTTCTTGCATGTAAGGATTTGTCAGTATCAGTATTAGTGTAGCTCTCTTTTTGAGGGCCTGTTGGGGGAGGTGTTTTATGCATGAGCAGCTGCTTTGCCCTTTTCGGATGTCTCTCTATCTATCTGGCTATCTTGCTCTCTGTAAGTATTGATGAGTTTTTCAGATAACAAAATACATTCTAATGAGATTTACAGGTTACTTTAGTTACCCTTCCAAGGTCTTGTTGTCTTAATTACTCCTGTTTCCTTTTTTGGTCTTAAATTCAGATTTTTTGCATTACAGTGTGCTTGTGTTTCCAGTGAACTTAGTTTAGCCTTAACAAGTCATTAAAACCTTTGTGCCTACAGTAGTGATAAGATAAAAATGATGCCTCTACTGGCCCCTGGTTATGAACACTGATATTTCATTGGAGGGGTTTTTGATTAGCAGGATTAATGTTTTTTTTCTTACCTACTGTTGTAATTAACGAGTCCTTGGTTGTTGCTCATATATCTTCTATTCTAAATCTTTCAAAATGAGACAGATTAACTTGCTGAATGTCCCACTAAGACTCGAAAGTGCTTGCTAAGTGCAATCACCTGTACTTACTGAGACTAACACTTCCCTTGGAAGAGCAATGAAAAAGATGACTTCTGTTCAGACTGGGCCAAGCCTGTTGTGCATATTTTTTCCTTCCATTACCCAATACCAGGCTCAGTATTTCAAGAACAACTTTACTGTTTCTGGGGAGCAGAAGGATGCAATAAAAATGTTACCTTTCATAGTGCTCTCAATTAGGACTCTGTAGGAGAAAGTCCTTGGGTGCCCTATTTTACTGCAAGCTAACGTAGCTAACTCTTTCCTTTTTTAGTTTTGACAACTACTCTGCCAATGTAATGGTTGATGGAAAACCTGTCAATCTGGGTTTGTGGGATACAGCCGGTCAAGAGGACTATGACAGACTACGTCCGCTCTCCTATCCGCAAACAGTAAGAACTACAGTGTGAAACTAAAAAGAATCTGTACAGCTTTGTATAACATAAAGTTTTTTCTTTTTGAACAGAAGGCCAATGTTGTAGCATCTGAAGTTGTATTTCTTAGTAACAGTGGCTTGTTGCAAGCCACCTTCCTTCATCCTACATGCTGTAGTTGTACTATTATAATCTTTGATGTGTGTACAAATGTTAAAATTTGCATGCTTGTCTATTTGTGTGCACTGATACTTGTTGGCTTTTGTGTAGTTGCAGCCTCAGAATCGGCTAGAATACTTGATTTAAAACAAACAAACAAACAAACAAAACCCCCCAAAAATGCCCAAAAACAAAACCAAAAAACCCTTGGTGAATAGTCTCATCAGCTAGTGCATTGATTTTAAGGTTAGTGTGCCTGCCAAAAGCAGGGTTTGTTTTTGTTTTTAGGCCTGATGTTTGGCTGCAACCTGACACTGGCACTGCTAAGCACTTGATATTGTTTAGTCTCTGTGAAGATGTTCTAAATGTGAAAGAGGCAGTACTGAATGAAGATATTACTGGTATTGACAGAGGGTGGGTCGGAGCTTTTGACTATAGTTAAGTCCGTAGCTATTTTATTACTTACTGTAGTTTGTGCTATAACACCAATACAAATGTGCTTCTGTCTTCCATGCTTGCAACTGGTTAATTCCTGTCTGCATGCTGCATCTTTCCTTGTGTAAGGAAAATGCTGAAGGNGCTGTAAGTAAAGAAAGGTGGTAACTTGCAGGTTTTTTGGCATTGATTACTGTTGTTAACTGTCAAATATATATATTCAATGCTAATAATGTGAAATGCAAAATTGTTCCAGCTATTCTACAGCATAACTGCTCTCTTGAATAATGTGAATCTTATTTAATGGACTCTGGTGCTTTTTCTAAGTAAACTGTCTTAATTCACAATTTTCCTTAATTCGCTGCTCACTAACTCTTACAGTTAGGCTTCCCATCAGTTACAATACCCAAGGTGGATATGAACTTGCCAGTTGTAGGCAGCTTGAGCAGAAATGCCAGAAATACCTGCCTTTTCTAGGAAGAGAAACAATGGGAAGCTGTTTTTCACTCATACTTAGATATTTATAGGATACTTAGGAGAACTTAAGCTTTGCTTAACGTCATAAAAATATTTTCAAAAAAGTATCTCAGGGAAGAAAAAGGTATGTTGAAAGATCACTCAGTAGTGTGAGAAAGCAGAGTTGTAAGGGAGAATATTGTTCCTCCCCTATGCCAAAGGGACAGAATGTATGTGCGTGTCTTCAGCCTGCTACAATAACTGTGGCTTTCTGATAGACTGCAAAAGAATTCTGTGTCAACCTAAGCATACTTTTGGTAAAAAAAAATCTTTTCTGTACAAGCATGTATAACTGTTAAGAAAAGGTTTGAAGTACTTTGTTATTCGGATTGGTTTTTACAGCAGAAAATGAAACAGGGTAGCAGTCTTCAGACTTAGACTTGTGCAATATGTAAGATTCATCATCACTTAAGGGACAGAAACCCCACAAAACTTAGCAAAAAGCAGAGAGGAAGAGAACAGGGAAGCTGATGAAGCCTGTCTTTTTTTAGGATCTGCATTCAGCCTCCCCCTTCCTTCACTGTGCTATTTGAAACTGCCCCCTCACATGTTCCTGTGGCCCTCTGTTTCCCTATATGTGCACCTGAACTATGTCCTGGGCAAGGTGAAAGCAGGTATTGCTGATTACTTGGCCAATATGTGTGTCTCGATTAGCCACCCAGCAGTTCAACAGCTGCTAACATCACAGTAAGGACTTTGCCATAGTGGAGGCATTAATTTGTATTTTTTTCCCTTATTCTTTTTTTTTTCCCCCTTAAAATATACAGGAATTTAATGCCTTCTCCTGAATGTGTTTGAAATCTACCAGTATTTCAGAATATTTGGGGAAGGAAGAAATTGGGACAAGAAAAGGTGGTTAACTTTTTGTTTCCTCAGGAGATCAAACCAAAAAGAAAATTAAGTTAGGAGGATGCTTTTCATGAGAGGTTTGCTCTTGCAAGTCTCCTCTGACAATGCTGACAGACATTTACAGGTTTATGGGGAAGTCTGGTGGTCTGTTCTGGATGCAGGTAGTTGGTTGTGCTGAATTACAGGGCAGCATCTCTCTTAAGAAGAAAAGCCGTGTTGTGAATATTTGTGAGCACAAATCGCTGACTGAGAATGTTTTCCCTTAAATCCATTTTAGGAGTAACTTTATGTCCTACTGTTATTAGGTTGGAGGAACCAATGGTAAGAATATATCTTCCAGTCTGACAGATCAACCTATTGCCGTATGTAAAACTTTAAATAAACTTCAGTTCCAAGTTCTGTCATCTTGTCTTGCTTATGATAGTGATAAATTGGCCCCTATTTTTTAAACAACTACTTTTCTTGGAACTATCAGATTGCTAGATCTGAGAACTCTGTTACCAACTGTCTTTGTATGAGTTGCTGAGACTAAACCTTTTCTTGCAAACAAATAGCTTTTCCTCCTACTTATTAAGATTGGTAGTATGCAAGACACCTAAAATCTTCAAATAATTCCTCATGGTTACACCGAATTTTTTGATCTGTGGAGCTAGTAAAGGAGAGAGTCTGCGTAATGTGCAGAACTTCAGTCACCACAAACCTGCAGAATTGGAAAACAGAAGTAGTGGCCATAGTATCACATTATTTGATGTTGTTTCTTTCTTCTTCTGGGACGCTGCTACGGAAACTTGTTGGGGCGATGCATGAACAACTGGGTTGCAAGTGCTTAGCAGTGCAGATGTCAGATGCTGACCTAACAAAATGCCTTGAAATGCAGCACAATCAACTAACATTCTGAAATGCCTGATTCTTTAACACATTTGATACCAGAATAAGTACGGAGGCAGAGGTAGGTTGGTGAAAGTTGGGTTTGTCTGAGAGATGCTTATTGAGTTTTGGGTCATACAGCAAGATTACAGTCTTCATCTGGTTAGACGGTGACAATTAATTTTGTGGTTATTCTGAATGCTTGTAGACTACAGTGTGTCATGTATGAAGCTCGTTGGTTTTTTTTTTTTTGAAGTGTATATGCTGTATGGCAGTTAGTGTAAGCATTTGCTCTAAAATGTTTTTACCTGCTCTTACTTACAATCTTCCTTTTGCCTTCAGTTGAAAAGCAAGATGTGTAAGATCCCTGAAAACACCTGCTTTTCTCTCCTCTTTCTCATAATTTAGAAAGGGAAGGAGGGAGCTTTGAGGTTTTAATACCCTTCTTAATCCTAATTTGGTTATAGAGAAATTCTGACATCTTTTTATACTGACATTCAGTAGAAGTGACAGTTCTACAAGATTCTTCAGACTTGGACATGGAAGTAGTAATTGTAGAAATTATCGTTGTATGAGTTTTTTTAATTATTCCATACTGTATACTTTGCCTTTGCAATTTAAGACTACATATTAATAGTATATTCGTATTTAAAAAATTGGTGCCAACGGTTAACACTTTGCAACATCTTATGCTGATGAGTTACATGTCTTTCAAGTCTTAAATCACTTAGAGGTCTGCAAAGAGTATCCAACCCCAGTTCAGAAGCCAGTCTAATGACTCTTTGTTGCTTCCTGTGTTCATCAAGGATCTGAAGTGTGGGGTTTTTTTGGTGGTGGTGGGGGGGGTGTTTTGGGTTTTTTTCCTGAATGTCAGTGAGGGAGAAGAAATGATACTTAGGGAAAAAAGCTTGCAATGCAATGGTATTAGTGTTTTAGTTGCTGGCTGCTGCAGTAGCTGATTATAAACTTGATTACAATCTATTTGTTGTTGGTTCCCCACCTTTGTGTCTGCTTGTAGCTGCCTGGGAATGGATTTCCCACTGGGAAAGCTACCTCTGGTTGTCATGTGCAGCTCTGTTGGCAACCTTGCCTTTTGCAAGTGTGATACAGATGACGGTGTGACATAGATGCTGGCGATATTGGCCTTTTCAGGGTGATGAGATTTTATAATGGTTGCTGTGCTGGGCTAACTAACTTCTATCAACTTGTTTTGTAGGATGTCTTCTTAATCTGCTTTTCCCTTGTGAGTCCTGCTTCCTTTGAAAATGTCCGTGCTAAGGTAAGTAGAAGCTGGCATCATTTTATTTCTAAGGGTTCAACATAGTGTTCACTTTACAGCAGTGTCTGGAAAATATTAGGTGATTTTTTTTTTTTTTTAGCAGGAAATGTGAAATGTAGTTTGAAAAGGCAGAAATCCATTTGCCTAACTTCTAAGTCATGGGCATGTGAAACACTAAGTATGAATCGTTCCTTGATGCACCGATAGGATAACAGTAGTTTAAGAGTTTTCAGCCAACAAGGTGCTAAGATAGCGAACAGGAACTTTCCTGTTAATGCCATTTAAAGAAAAACCAAATGCATGTAAAAATTAGGTTGATACCACTTGTTTCTTCAATCAGCCGGCATTCTAGCACGTGCTCTGCTACTATTGCCATCTTTCACATCCTTGGACAACTCAGTTGCATGGTGTTGTGGAGACCTCACAAATGAGAGGTGGTCTCCATGGGTGGGGGAAGTGCAGATCAGGGTTTTTCTGGTGTGTGGTGAAAGTACAGCCTGTAATAGGATAAATTTTAAAAATATATTGAAGTATTTATTTATTTTATATTTATTTTAAAGTATATTAAAGAAATACCTGTTGGCTTCATTAACAATGTTTTGCAATTGTATGCTTTTTTTTACTACTGCCCTAATGGGGTCATACCTTCTCCCCTTTACTCTTTGACTCTTGAAAGTGGCATGAAGGACACCGAGCCTTTCAGTTGTAAGGTTTGAGAGCCTTCATGGAAATCTGCCCCCACACACAACCTACGCTGTTTTTTTGCAGTGGTATCCTGAGGTGCGGCACCATTGCCCCAACACCCCCATCATTTTAGTGGGTACCAAACTCGATCTCCGGGATGATAAGGACACTATTGAAAAACTGAAGGAGAAGAAGCTGACTCCTATCACCTACCCACAGGGCCTTGCCATGGCAAAAGAGATTGGTATGATGGCAATGGGGTTGTTGTTGACTTGATCTACATTTTGTTTGTGGAAGATGTTGTACCTTAACTAAAATAAATGCCTGGCTTTTGTTGTGGAGCTAGCTAGAAGCAGTGCTGCTGTAATTGTGGAAAACTGCTTTCTAATTGCCTTTTTGCTTTCTGCAGGTGCAGTGAAATACCTAGAATGCTCAGCACTTACGCAGCGAGGCCTCAAGACAGTGTTTGATGAAGCTATCCGAGCAGTTCTGTGCCCCCCTCCTGTAAAGAAGAGGAAGAGAAAATGTCTGCTGCTGTAAAGGTTACCCTCCCCCACCCCGCTCCAAACCCTGTGCTTTGCTCAGAACAATGGAGCATTCACACTCAATGCCAAGTTTTTCTGTTATAAATTAGTTTTCTTCCATAAATTCTTGAACCAATCAACAATTTTACAGTTTCATTTGTTTAAAGTATGAAAGTTACCTTGCATTCTTCTAAAAGCAAACTCCTGAAAAGACAAACCTATATAAAGCCTTATTTTTAAAATCCTATTCTTGCGCAATTAAGTGTTGCCAAACTATCTGCTGAACTAAGTTGCATTGTTGTGCTACGAACACTAAGCACTAAACCGTTTTTAAAGATTCTTCTTGAAGATGACTCTAATTTCTGTTAGGAAATGCAAAAAACACTTTCTAGTTTTTCACAGTAACAGTACCGTATAATTAGCAAAACACTGCACTCTAATGTGTTTTATTATTAAACGTTTTCTCAACCCACAGTCATTGCATAGTGTTGTGTATCAAACCTAAGTCTTTGACAATGACTGACACCCTCAAGTCACAGTGTAAAATGCTTTATCATTGGTAAGGGCTTGGTTGCAATCTAGTTCTTGCTGCTGTGATTTAAAAAATAAATAAATAACTATTCTTACTGAAGTGTATCTAGTCCTTTTGACAGCATTGTATTGTGATGGATAAATGAAATAGTGGGTTGGATCAAATGATAGTGCCAGACAGTATTGTGACACTGTACAGCTGACCTATGCTACACTGCCAGGGTAGTTGAAACTGAATTGACCTTTAGTGCAGGTTGAAATCAGCAGGCATTTTCCCAGAGGTGCAGTAGTGGAAGAGAGGTTGGTGTTCACGGGGAAATTCCTTTGACTTTCAGGTAGGGCATTCATTTAGGTACAATTCTGAACCAGTCATTCCCACAGCTGTTGTGTAGTAAATGCTTTTCTTGTAGAATCTCTTCTTACTGAGCAATATAACTTGTATTTTAAAACCTTTCTGATGATAGAAAGTTGCTCTCTCTCTTTTTTTGTAGTGTAGAATGTTCAAGCATATCCTCCTTATTTTTCTGTTATTTCTGACCCAGTAAGTTATATGCTTTCTGAGGAGCTTTTAGTCTATTAACTAGGTGTAAAAATCATGTGAAGCAGCTTTACCCACTTTAGTAATTTTTATATTTTAAACCTCTATGAACCTTCTCAAATATCACTATTTGCCAGGTATCCTCACCACTGTAACATTACTAATGCAGACAACTGTTCTTTATGTCACTACATGTACATGTGCAGCATAGATTGAGTAATGGTAACTTGGGTCTGTGAGGTTCTGTAAATTAGTGCTAATGTTCTGTACATCCTAAACTGGCAGGAATACAATGTTGAACTACACCCTTTCAACCACTAAAGCAAAATTTAAAAATAAAAGTTGCAAAATTGTGAAGTTTTTACATTGATCTTTTGCTAATGCAATTAGCAGTATGTTTTGCATGTATGACTTAATAAATCCTTGAATCACATGTGTGGTAATGTTTGAGTTTCTGAGCAAGTGTTCTTTGGTGCCAACAGCAGGGCCAGGTACTTACTTGGCTCCTCAGGGGTGCGTGCTCTAACCACAGGCTCTTTCAATGGTGCCCCAATGTTAAGAACCAGGATTAAATATGGTTACTTGGCACCATTTCTTCAGAGGCCTTGCATTATCGTTTGAGTTGTTACTGGCTCCTGTTGCTGCTTATGCAATGTTTTAAAGCTGCTGACAACCAGGGGAAATAAATACCTGTTTCACTCAATTGCATGCAAACAAAAGTGCTTTTCCTCTAAAACTGTTACTTACTTTAACCATGTGGAAGATGATGATGGCTCTGGTGCAGTGTAGTTTGTGCTTAAGCACCTCAGGTTTTAACCTTTTAGATTTAGGGCTGTGCTATGTGCTTGTTGGCTCCCCTGTCTCCAGGTGGCCTGCTGCCTGTCCCGCTCCCCCAGGGCTAGTCTTACCCTGCAGGAGGTAGTACCGGAAAGCAGTACCACTGCCACCTGCTCCAGGAGGAAGTGTGTGCCAGGTCTTCACTATTGGTGTTGACTTACCTTGCTGCACTGCATCTAGCTATTTCAACAGCTATAAACTAGTAACTTCTGTCACACCCAGCATACCTGAACATAATAAGACAGGTTTTTAGAGTGCATTTTATTTTGTCTCCATATTAAGTATCACAGCAAGAACATCCACACAGTTATTCTCAACTGCATCATATTACTTATTTCTATTAATTTTTTCAATAAGAAATGCTGCTGAGCCTTAAAAAAAACAACAACAAAAAAGTTAAAATAGCTGCACACTAGAAACAAGGAATCCACTTTTTTTAAATCAGTACAACTGGTTATACTTTTTTTTTTTTTTTTTGGCAGCATTAGATTGGTGCTCTCAGTAGTCAGAGCTAGCATGAGCAACCAAGATGCTGCCAGGGCATGAACAGTATTTTTTTTTTTCTTCTCAGTAAGTAGTTATAGTATTAGTTTAGTTTAAAAATCAATAAAAGTAATCATGTGGATCAACAAATACAAAAGACAGGTAGATTAAAGAATATTGCACATGTATATCCAAGCAGCATTAAACCACACCACTCCCCTGGGTTACTACCACAATCTGTAAGAAAAATAGTGCAATCAATCAGAACTGCCTGATTAAAAACCGGCCCGCACGCTGCCACCCGCTGTAGACTTGCTCACTCACCCACCTCCAGCCACTGAGCTGGTGCGGCCCTCCCTCCAGCACTGCAGTACTGCTCTCAGCGCTCCTTTCATAAGCGCCCTCCAGGCTTTGCAAAGGTCCGTCACAGGGTGCTAAGACAATGGCGTGAAGTGACTTTGAAGAACTAGACTTTTCAAAAATTTTTTTTTAAGGTCTAACAGGGCTCTGCTGTAATGCATAGGCCACACTGTCCTCACACACACGCTCACTTTGGTCAAGTATTCAGTTGACGCCTCCGCTCTCGTGCGCCAGCGTACACGGGCTTAGCTGGACCTTGTCACACTGTTCCATTTTGTAAAAGCTCAACCTTCAGCATAAATGCAGAATCTGTGCTTTAACCAGCAAAATGTTACTTGAGGTCACCGCAGAGTCAAGGGCATTACAACCCTTGTTTATTTTATGCAATGTGAGACAAGTGCTGAAATCCACTTATGTATGAAAGTGGAATGAATGTGTCCTGAACACTTGAAACCTGCAATAGAAAAAACCCACACACCTCTTCTTCAAGCTATGGTTATACTACATTGGTGTTACATTCTCGTGTTTGACAAGAAATACAAGATCCATGTTCCTGAGACAAACTGTTCAGAGCTTTGAGCACAACATCTGGCATGTGGTCTGTTATCATCTTGGGACTTATTAAAATGCTGCTGAAGACTGTTTCATTTGACCACCTTGCCATATATTTAATATCTGAAGAGCACAACCTAAAAAAAAAAAAAAAACCAAACAAAACCAAACCAAAACAAAACAACCCAACCAAACAACCACCAAAACACATCACAAATACAACAGCTCAGACTGTCAGAACTGGTGCTCAATGCCAAGCCTGGAACAGACAACCTGGAGCCTTCTGACCTTACTCTGTGAGAAACTGGAACCTTCTCACAGCAGGAAGGTGGGCTCCCAAAGCACTACAGTTCTGACCTTCAGGAAACAGCTGGAAATGCTGCCATTCAATGTCCCTGAAGGCAGGACTATGCCAAATTAGATCACCCCTTAACAGTGAAAAGCTGTCAACTAATCCTGCTCAAAGAAACACGGAATACAGTCTGAGCAAAGGCAGATGAGGGGTTAAGCACTGCACATTCACACAGTTAACATCAAATTTAGGGAATAAGTCACAGTGGTATCAGTAGGAGACTAGACACTAGATGCTGCACGTATGATGTATTTAGGATTTTATTTTACAGAACTGTACGGGATGGGGGCTCTTCTGTGCTAGTCCAATTAAGAAAAAAACCCCATGATTAACTGCTATGCTGTGGAGTAAATGAAGGAAAGGAAATAAAGTTAAGTAGAAGAGCAGCCACTGAGAAAACCTGCCCAGGTCACAGGTGTTAAAAGTATCTAACTTGTAAAACCAGTATTAAAATCATTGAACATTAAAGATACAAAGCTTAAATAAAATACTAATTACTAAACGGGAGGAAAAAAAGTGGATTTCTTCTCTAGCCCTTTTCTTCCCTCTTCTGTAAGGTACAGATTTTTTTTTTTCTTCTGTAAGATGGTCTTGTGCAAGTTACAGATGCTCTTATTTCTGTTTCAGAATGAAACAAGGGAGGCTATCAAGTACTGTCTAGCCTGTGGGCTGTTTCAGGTGGTTTTGTCTAAAAAACCCAACATCAACAAAACAAGCCCTAAACACAACATTGCCCCAACAAAACCACAATCCTCACCCTTCCAGCAGTTTCAGCTTTCCTGTTGTCTTTGCCTCACTTTCCTGCGTCCACAAAAAAGCAGCAAAGGGCAGGAAACTAGGGGCTGCATGGACACACTGGTTACTGGGGCAACTGGACCTCTCCAGTCTGACTGGGCCAGTATTACGGGCAATACTTTGCCTCTTTCTCATCACCAATATTCATGTCACTACTCAATAACCGGGTATTTTGTTATCACTTCACTGCTACCAGGACTCAGGACTGCAAGATCTGCAGTCTCAGGTAGGAACTGCAGCATGCCGAAGTTGAACTTAGCCGTCTTACTGTTTAAAATCATCACCTGAGCACATGCAATATATGGGCAGAATAAGGCACGCAGGTGTAAAGAGAAAAACAGGGCTTTAGGTGAAACAGAAAGCAGCAGGGAGGCACAGAATAAAAACTTAAAAGCTGGCCAATGCGTAATAACCAAAGAGGGTATTGGAGATGCAGATGAGGAGCAGAGCTGGAAACACATACTTTGAAAGTGAGAAGTGGCTTTAAGTAGGTTTTAGGAGAACAAGAGAGTGGTATTCATTATTCTACTTACCTCCTAGAGCTGGATTCCTCTACAATATGGATAATCTTTCCAGGAAGATACAGACGAGGATACTGAGGCGGTGAATTTAAGTGCGATTCATCCTCAAGGGCATTGTATGAAGGTGACCGATGAACCATTAAACTCTCCTCAGCTAGAAGCGGCTGGGTGAGGGCATCTTGGTTTCTACCATCCAGCTCAGTTGGGAAATTATCTGGATCTCCTCCAAATACTTCGTACCAACACCCACGCAGCAAAATCTGGTACTGAATTCAGAAAGAAAAACAGTTGAATTGAGGTTTGGCATCTTTTCAAGTAACTTATTCTAGTTGTGTGCTTGCACGCACATCATCTGAAACGACAATTAAAAGATTAAAAATGACTGTATGCACATGCTCCCGAAACTTTTTGTTTGATAAAATCTCCTTACCGAATTTTCCCCACAGTAATATCTATTTCACCGATACGTAACCCAAGCCACTAATAACACTACGGAAAACATTACAATCTTTACCAGTTGAATTATTCTGTGTGGCTTCTGCTCTGCAGATTTAAGTTTTCTTGCATCTGTAACTTCTAACTGTCCATCATCTTAATTCTGTATTTACAACATCACCCAGGCCCTCTACATAACTCCTGATCCTGGGACTACATGGAAATCTTGCAAGTATAGCAGATTTAACTTTAGATGTTCAGAAATAGTAGTTTTGAATCTTTAAGCCACTCCTCTATACCTCCAGTATCATCTTGCTTGACACCACACTGTTCCAGCACTTTCAAAACTGTGTTCCTCACTAACAGTAAAAAGAAGAGGTAAGCAATTAACACGGTAACAGAGAAATACTTGCTTTCCAAATGAATTCTGAAGATAAAATTTAAATAAAACCACTAATTTGTTTACTTACTGATACTAAATGGTTATTAAAGTAAGTAATCTTACTGATTTTTCATCATTTTAGCTGGTTTGTTTTGGTTTTGGGGTTTTTTTTTTTCTTTCTTTTCATTTTCATTTTTTAATAGTTGCCTTTACCAGCAAAACCAGCAAACAGATCATTTCAGGTCTTGGCTGTTGTGCACTGATATCTTCCAGGTCTTGTTGAATCTTAATTTCCAACAAGACAGCTTTATAGGATAAGAGACTAACACAAGTGTCACTGAATTAAAAACACACACTTTTGTTCCGAAACACAATTGTAACTCTCATCATTAAGATCAAAATAAACACACCAATTGTCACTTCATTACAGCTGGGGCTTAACCCACCTAACAATTTCACTGACTTTTAACCAGGAACTGCATTTACCTTGGGTTTGTTGCAGTTTGCCACAATTCTCACTATTCTCCTCTTTAAATCCTCCATGTTGGGCATACTTAACCTGTTTAAACACACATAGAACAAAGTAAAGCGAAGCCTCCTATTCTCTGCAATCTAATGCATCCCTGAAAGAACAATTTAAAAACATTTCCATCTCACCTTGCAACAAGGTCCTTTCCAACAATGACTGAAACAATGAAGTGCTTAGTGTAATCTGCAAGTGATTTGCTTAAGAAGAAAAAAAAAAAGACGCCCTTTAGATACACTAAAGAGACAGGCACACTTTAGTTTTATGATGATCATTATCATTCAATAAAAATACAAATATGTGGCAACAGCAGCAGCATTTGCCATCAGTTCTTCAGTAAGCTTTCAGACCTACTTGCTACAGATGACAGAGTAATTTCAATGCTGATTATAACAGTATGTGTAGATGTCAAACAGGCCAAGCTAGACTAGTCAGGTGAGCATTTTATTTCCGAAACATTTATTTTAAACTCTAATTATACTATCTGACAGAATTCAATAGATATATTTCATTCCTAATAGTCTCCCATACGTAACTCGAGATGGAGCAAATCTAATTCTAGTGGAGAATGTATAAACAAACTCTTAACACAGTCAAGCCCAGAGTTATAATCTAATGTATTTGTCAACTACCTTGAAGATTTTTACATCTTAGACACAGAACCAAATAACAGAAGTCTCATATTTACCTTAAAAGTCCTCCTGGAGGAGAAAAGGCATAACATCTTAATGTTGGGAAAGAGTTCCTGAGCATGATCGCCAATATAGAAGCTGTTCCACCACCTAAACTGTGACCGACTATCACAAGTTTATATTCCTATAGACAGAAAGAGAAGACTGAAACATAGACGGGCACAGAAAAAGCTTTGTGTAATTTTTCTGGCAAACCAAATTATTTGGAAGGTAACTTACTGGAGCAATTGTGAAAGCCTGGTTTAAAATTCCATCATTTATCAGCTTCTGATAGATGTAATTTGCAGCTTGAGTTATTCCCTACAAGACAGCATTTGAAGTTAGAAAAGAAGGGTATATCTAATCTGAAGTGTGATACCTGTGTACTTTAAACACAAAACCATCACAGAACAACTTTCTTTTTGCAAAGCTGGTCTTCTCTCTTAACATGCTCCTGACAGAGATCTAGTTATAACCAAGTGGCCTTGTACGCAATGGTTAAAAAGTTTTTGGAATATTTAACAAGGACAAAGTCTGACAAGAGGATTACAAATTCTACCTTGCAGTTCCAGAGGCAGTATTTGATGCAACAACCAAGTCACTGAATTTGTGCAATCCATCTCATAAGGAGAATACTCTTCTGTTTACCTAAAGGATCCCAGGTGTTTACAGTTTTCTTACCGCTGAGATGATTTATACACAGCTACAGGCTGCACACACCTTATGCACAAAGCCATTCTCTAGAACATCCTCCAGTGTCAAGTCTTCACAATCTGCTGACAGATCAGTGAGAATGTCCTGTGAACAAGACAGCTTTTGTCAGACCTCTCTGCAGGGCTTCAAGGCTCATGGGTTGTGCTCTGCTACTCAGCATTGTCTCAGGGACATCAACAAGCTGACTTCCAAGTGCGTAAGCAATGAAACGGAACCCACCATAAACCACCACCCAAGCGAATATATAGAGCAATCACAATTCTGATTTCAGCAACTCCTTCCAAGCTGCAAACACACACATTATGAATGCACCTCCACTCACAGTGAAAAGGAATTACCACTGCCCGCCCTCCACACTCTTCCAGTGGCACAGGGAATGTTACCCATCCAAGGACAGGAGGGCTTACAACTTAAGCCTGGAAGACTCATACTTGTGAGTTTATTTTTACATGTGCTAGCATAACACAATTTGCTCTAGATACTAGGAGTTCAGCCATTTCTATAAAGCTAATTATTTATATCAGATAGATGATACCTCAAAAGACAAGGTTCCTCTCACTGCAACCACAATAGCTTCTTTTTTGTGATCCAAAGCAACAAAAAATGGAATCTCGTAGATCTGGAGGGGAAAATGTAATCAGTAAAGACACCAATTTTTTATAAGAGTAAGCATTTGTTCTCACCTTCTGAAAGCTCTCTTATAGACCTCTCTATTGTATTATGGAAAGAAGCTGAATTATTTTCTTATCAAGTTATTAAAAATGCCTTTTTTGCAACACCGAGAGAGATTTACATCAATGGTTTTGTGGCTGCTCCTTTAGATTAGAAAAAAAATTAGAACTGAATGTTTCAGGACCTGTTTTCATTTGGCTTTGCATCTCCCACATTATAAATGCTGAAGGCAAAGTAGAAACTTCACCCCTTGCTTTCACTGAATTAATCACTAACTTTTTTTGCTGAATGCCTATCCAGATTGTTTACCTTGTTATGAAAACTGATATGAATGAAGTCTCTGTACTGCAGTCCTGTTATTTTTAGGATGGATCCAAAGTGAAAGTTATGACGATCACTGCCAGTTATATCAGAATCTGTTGGTCTATTTCCGCAACTAACAAACACAGAAGAGAAAAACTTTCATGTTCAAATTTTTTAGGTTTCCTTTCAAGGAATCAAGCTTGGTTACATTTGCAGAAGGATTTCTGCCAGGAACCAAACGCCTTCCCTGCACCCCCCCCAATAGTACCAGTAGTCTGATACAAGATGTTACCTCTGCCCACAAACCTGGTTTTGCCTGAGCAGCATGGCATACATTTTCAGTTCAAGGACTGGCAAATACACCACTGCTACAGGACTATCAGCAGAGTGAACAATGCAGTACGAAAAGAATTCTTAAGACTACAGGCCAACAACAGCAAATACAAACAAGCAAAAAGGAAATTCAAAACAAATTCTGTACAGCAGGCTTATCTCATGTTTTATCCATTGTATTATGTGATTTTTTTTTCCAAGTCATTTATATTTCAGTAGGTTAAATAATTTCATATTTATTATGAAAATCATGGTTACAGTCACAAACACCAGTAGTCACTTCAATATACAGTAATCCTACACAGCATTACACAGACTTCAATACAGACTGTAAACATTTTTTTGAGTGAAGTGGGCAAAGGAAATAAAACGGAGGCTGGAGGGACAGGTAACTTTTGCTAATTCCTTTAAGACAGGGAAAACTGTTGATATACTTTTATTTCTATACATACATATGTGCCCAAAAGGTAGCTCTAAAAAGCCTCATTTTAAAACACGTTTGGTTTAATCCCAATTCTTCCTTTGTCATTTTGCTAAATGAATTTTATTTATCTCAATCACAAACTTTTCCTAAGAAACAAAAGCTGTGCTGTTTCTAAGGGTGGAAAGATGTTGGAATTTTGTTTCCACTTTGATGTTTGAATTTGTGAAAGATAACTCTACCAGTCAAGCTCATGGACTCCCAAGAGTGATATAATTTAATGCAACAAAAATACTGCTATTTAACCTATTTTATTTCTGCTAACGCTAGTTAAATAAAAGGAAGGTATGTGTTTTTAAGCTCTGGTCAAACCTACCAGTCACCACTGAGCTTACAAAGTGCAGTAAATGGGTTGGTGTATATGTAGTAGGGCCAGCCATAAGCAGCTGCAGCAAACAGCATATAGCGAGCAGCATTCTCCAGTTCGATATCCAAATCATCTGTCTGAAAGGACAAAGGGAAAGAAAAGGAAGGAGGGAGAGGAAGAAAGGTGTGTTAGGCAGCCCCAGAATAAAACCTGAACACAGACTAGTGAAAATCAAGGCATGATGAAATACGCACTATCCAAAAGGAAAACCTCAAGGTCTAAGAGGAACTAAAAATAGCCACTGATATTCCACGAAAAAGTCTGTGTTTATTTACATAGCTACACAGCTCAAGAATCTTGAAAAGCTCTCATTAAACCAGTTTCTTCTAGTACTTATACACTGATAAGCTCAATACTGAAAACAACATTCGCTCCAAATATGTTACTTAAGGATGTCAAAGGAATGGCTAAAGAGCCTGTAGCAGATCTCTCTGGTGAGGACTTTTAAAGCATGACCCCATCATATTGGCTGGATTCAAAAGGAATTTGATAGAAATGCATTGGTTGAAGTGGAATTATATACTTCTATGCAACACAGACCAAAAGAAGGTAAAATAATTTACAACGGCATTTTACCATAGAAGACTAGCAAAAATCAATTAACAAACTGTAACCCATCATCTGCAAGCATTTAAAAGATGCTATTTTTGCTTCTTACGTTGTCTGCATATTTGCAGCAGACATAATTTAAACAGACCACAATACTAAAAGACTAGTTTTTCAGTTCTATGCAAATAGTAATAAATTTTCTCTCTGTTCCCTTCCTCTCCCAGCTCTTCAACAATGATCAAATGTCCTAAATGGTTCCTTTTTGCACTTAGTTCCCCATTCATATATAAGTTCTACTTATGCAAAAGCAAACAAATGTTTTGACTGCAAACTCATCAAGACGTTTTCAGTGCATTTATTAATAATTTAAATTGTTTAAAATTTTTATAGTAGCGTTTAATTTTGTTAAAAAACCAAAACCAAAAAACCCTCACACAAAGAACTGCATTTCAATTTGATCTGGCACCACCTCCTAGAGTAACTGCACCAGAGGCTGCAACAACCCTATCTTACCACAAGAGATGATGGAGAATGACACAGGACTTCTTCAGGCTCTTTTGGGCAACTTTCCATTTTATCTTGCTCTTGATGGAGCAGAGTCAAACCAGCTGCTATGTCACTTGGCACCAGATCAGTGTCCTGTACCAAGAAATGAAAGAGCACTTAAAACCATCCCACACCTCAACGTGGCAAAACTACCTCATAAGAAAACGCACACGGAATTATATTTTTTCAGTTTATATAAATACATTTCACTCAGAGACGATGTGCACTGGAGAAACAGGTCACAGCAGCATCTAACCTCCCACCCCTTTTGTACACATTGAATGTTTTCCTCAATAAGACCGATAACAATTCTACACATGAATTTCATCACTTAACAAAATATCCAACAGAGGACCCACTCAGCCATATAGCAAATAATGATCCAAACATTATTGATCACTATTGAACACCACTGTGTGAGGAGTCCTCTATACTGAGAAGAACTAAGAAGGATTTTACACAGAAGGCTGAAGGGGTTTTATTCAACTATCTGGGGCAGCCATCTCTCCATACGATTTGCACCCTTAACCCTACAAACCACTGAGTAGTCTGTAGCTATAAATCAACATGCCCAAGTACAGCTTAATAAACAAGAACTACTAGTCTTGAAATCATGAATAGATTTCAAAGTCAACATTGAACTATGACTGCCCAAGCAGTAGGTGACATAAATTTGAGCTAAATAAACACTATGCAGACTCCGATTTGGCATACGCACTCTGTTTCCAAAAAGCAACATCCTGCATGTGCACACACTCACACGCGCTCAGAAGTGGCTCAGAATGGGAAGACCGCCTTAACACGCTGTGGGGCTCATTTTTTTACTAGTCAGAAAGTAGTCCAATTCTTTGCTACAGGTATGACTCCTTACTCATCGTCAGTAGGAAAAAATGCCTCAATCTTCACATATTGAGGAAAAGAAACTCACACTTGTTCTCCTGACTAGATAGTCATCTAAGGAGAAAGAATACTGTTTTCTCACAGCCCTTCACACTTGTGAAGGGAGAGAAACCTTTGTTAAAGGTAGGGAAAAATTGGTGTTGTATACCTTGTATGAGAATTACCTTTAATTTTGAAATTGGCACATTCAAAACCTGATTTCAAGGCACAGGGTAGCAGGGACCTCTGGCTGAACAAAGGTACACATGTGTTCCAATGTCTGCAAATTCAGAGTTGGTCAGAACATAAAAAAAGCTTTCCATCTTACCGAAAAGTAGGCGCGGAAAAGCTCTGCGATACTTGTAAAAGCCACTCGATGGTCATCATCTTGCACAATACAACAACACAGTAACCTGATTCTTTTTTCCCAGACTCTGGTGGCAGTGTTCTTCACGTTATATAGCAACTGCCCTGACTGACTGCTTTCCAGATTCCGATGTACACTATCGGTGAGGTAAAATGTCTTCTTCCCCCCGAGTGGATCAAAGACGATTACGACTCCAATGATGGTAAAGATGATGATAACCCAGCTGCAAAACAGAAGGAGGTGGGATATAAAGACCGTGAAACCAGATACTTCTGACAAGCACGCAAGAAAACACAACTACAGATCTTGACAGACAGAAAACAAAGTTAGGTATGAAATACTGTATGAACACCATCCGTTACTACCTTAAGGATTAATGCTTTGTTATCGAGCTTTCAGTCCACCAGGCACAAGAACAAGGCTGTCAGCTCACTTCACATAGAGCACCAAATTCAAAATCACAGCCCTGTGCTTTGGATATAGCAATCCAGAGGTGTGAAGGCTCCATTCTTCACTATCAGTTAAGTGCTCTAGTTACTACCCTCTTCACAGTTATCCAGTTTTCTACATTCCCATCTACCCCTCTTACCCTTTCTGATCTTCACCTCCTTTCCTCCACTCTAGCATGTGCCCTCTCAAGGCAAGTAGTTCAAACTTGTTTAGGGAAGGATACCAACTCATTCTAGCTGTCTAGATTTAAAAATTCTTCTCCTTCCACAATGAGAACCCTTCTATGAGAAACCACAATAATTTATAAGAAATATCAGAGTCTCCAACTGCTGGAAAAGTCTTGAATAAACACACACAAAACCCACGTAAGCAGTATTTTCCATTTCATGTACACTATCAAGCTTAGATTTGGGGGGAGGCACCTATACCTTGCAATAACTGTCCCAATGATGACATTTATCACAGTCTTCTCGCAATGCACACTGCTGTCTGACACCCATACGGCTCCTACAACAGCCCAGATGAATTCAGGCAAATAGAGAAGTAGGCGAGTATAAAGTAGCTTGGGAAGCGATTTTCTTGGGCCCGGATTAGAAATTGTTCCTGAAATTACAGGGAAAATTTAAAACAAGAACTGTTTACGAATGCATCTTAAGTACATAAAATCCTACCCGAATATATAAACTTTCTGAGCTTTACAGAAAGTAAGAAACTTAATTGAAACTATGAAGTATTTTCATACTAATGGAAAGCTATCACTGAAGCCGAGAAAAGAAAAACAACAATAGGTTTATAGCCGTGATTCTTAGAATCTACTCTACTAATACCCAAAATCACTCTCTAGTCAGAGACAGTTCCTTGACAGGCAACTTGAGGCAGTACTGCTGTGCCCAGCATAAGGCAAAGCAGCACACTGGAGCGTTGGCTCACCTACAGCTCCTTACAACTTTTGGTGCCTGCTTTTATTGTTATTCTATTTAGCTTTTAGTTGGCTGAATATTTCATTTTTAGATGCTACTCTGCTGGGCTATAATGAAGTTCTGTATACTGAGCTACTAAATAATAAATTCATTCACATTTTTATTTAGGAGAACAAAAGTAGGACCATTACCAGGACAAATACTTCTTAGACTATCTTCTGTATTGTTAGCTTACTAATAACCTCTTCCTTTTAGCACTCTTAGGCAATTAAAAAGGGAGTAATTTTTGGCCAGCTCAGCTCCTTAAACCAGTTTGTTGATCGCAGGGTAATGAGGTGGTGGGGTGTGTGTGCTCAAGCGTAGGCAGGATAATTTGTAAAGTCTTAAAACACCGCAGAACAACAACAACTTTGGAAACTATTTTCCAGTTGTAAAGCTGTGGTTCACACCCAGTGACAAAGCTGTTTAAAAAGCCCTTGATCCAGTGGTCGCCTATTCCCATTCCTGGGTTGTAGCCTGTACTGCAGCAGCACGGTTGCTTACACAGACACAATCAGATGGAACTGTGGTTCCTGAAAACAACTTCTTTCCTTCCCCAGCACCACAACCCAGTGTATGATTTCTCCAGTCAGGTTCACCACTGGCATCACTAACGCCCACATCAGTACAGTGCAAGGGGTGGTGCAAGAACCATTGCTCCCAAATCCACACATTATAACCACAGTCCAAGACGCCTCACTACTTTTCTTGGAAATTCAGCCTCAGAATTCTTCCATTTCTTAGTTATAATAGCCTTGTATCTGTACTTTTATACCAAGCAAGGCTCTTTTCTCTCTGCTATTTACAGTTACATCTCTCACCTCCTCAACTCTGATATAAATATAAATAGCATAACTTGGCTAATCTTCCTTTCCCTCCTCTGGAAACTGTAGGAAAACCAGTGGTTAGATTCAAGGCCAGGATTATCATCCATATCTTTGCTCTGTCATACTTTCTCTTCATGCACTCTTTATACTTCTTTCCACTTAAATAATTTAAATACTCTTTTATTTACAGTGTGTTGAGAGAACCAATATATTAGAAATTGTGGGGTCTCATCTATTACTCCAGAGACCACACACATATTTCAAATTAATCTTCCCAGCATTACTTTGATCATGAGGTGCCTCACCAGGAAAAAAGCTTTCCTAGCATTTTTTAACCCCAAATGAAGCATTTCTACAAATGACTAGAAGTTGCATTGGGGTCCTTACTTCTGTTTAGCCATTCGCTTCAAGCTCTAAGTCCTGTTCTATTTACCAGTATTTATTGCGTTAGTTTTACTGCGACATATGGATTATATTCCTATGTGGTTTTCTTCCCCAAGCAACCCACTGCAGCTAATGAACGTTCGCAAGATACGACTAAATCTGCCTATGCAAGGCAAAGTTAACATGGTAATTCAGATAAAAAATCGATTTTGGATAAATTCCCCTAAATTCCTGTCAGAGAGGTTGAGCAATGTTCCATTCGAGGTCACGTATTGATGGTGAACGTAGAGGAAGTTTTCAAGATGCTGCGTTGGCAATGAACCTATTGCCATTAGCTGCGCTAAGCTATGGTGTCCGTTTATTACACGAGATTCCTGACTAACAGAGGTAATACTATTAAAGCAAATACTTTAATGCTGACAGTTTCTCAAGTTTCACTCCCATTAAAGCACTGGAATTTTTTTGCCTTTTTTTTTTTTTAATGTCAACTCCAGGTTAAAATAAACATATATATTACAATCCTACCCGATAAACATGAAAGACAAAATATTATTATTAACTATTTACCTTGCATACTGACGTATACAAGAGCAGATAACGCACATATTATGGAAGCCAGGAGAATGAGGAGGATGAGCAAGTAGCTGTGCAGTAATCCTCCCCCAGGACAGTTAAACTGTCCCTTATGAACTGTGTAAAGAGCAAGAATTCCAATCCACCTACAGGAAAACAAGATAACAAAAGTTATAGCTGGAAGGGAAAAGTGATCACCTGATAAACAGTCTTCATCTTAATGACAGCATTCCACAAAGATTAAGAGAAAGGGAGTTGTTACATAAGGAACTTGTCAGAACGCAACGACTACCCGAAGCCTCGGCAGTAATTACAACTAAGCCGTTTGCAGACCGAGCAACCGGCCACCTTTACGGTGCTACGCGTTTCCACAGATGCCAGAGAAGCCCGGCTGACCTGAACAAAGGAGTCATCACACCAATGCCTGCAGGAACGAAACCGCACCGGCACCCGTCAGCGAATAAATACGACCAAGCGCTGCCGGTGCCGCGCCTCCGGAGAGAGCGCAGCGCCTGCCTCGCGCCGTGGGACCGCGCGAGTCGGGGGGCTCT